>JALDNG010000002.1:2715000-2960000 GCA_024349245.1 Neodontobutis hainanensis | reverse complement strand
TTAGACTCAAATTCAACAGATATCATTCATATCTTTGACCCACTTGCCGAAATGTTTAGTAGAACATTTATGGATTTCTTGGAGTTGCCTTGTAATATTATGAACTGTGGTTCAGTTAGTGTTGCTCTCTCTAAACCCACTGGTATTTTATGTTCACCTATTGATTGCATGATTAGCAACCCAGTGGGGTCCTCCCACTTTATGTCCAGTTGAGAGTAATGGTTATTGAGTGAGCTGTCAATGGTAAAGGAGGACATTGACCAGAGAAGCAAGGTACAGTTGTTGCGAGTACTGCAAAGAGGTAAATTGAGAAACAACAAGCACTTTGACCTTCAACCAGCTCAGGTTGTATTTGAATATACAAACCAGTAACCACAGTGACCTTTGCCTATGACCCGTCCAGATTCCATCAAACCATCCTTCAACCGTGAACTGACTCTCTGCCACATGATGCTTAAAAAGGCCCTGTGTTTCAAAGCAGAAGTAGGGCTGTCCATTAGGGAAAATATACTTGCGGGTGATGATGCAATTTGAGAGCAATGAAATCCTTCCACATGATCCAATCCCAGAGTAAAAACCATGGGATTAAAGTGGACCCTTAGGCCAATCCTCATTTTATATATTTGGGTCGTCAGTACAAAATGCACAATGGTTTTGGTTTGTTGGGCCTCTAAACTAATGTAATGTACTTGTGAATCATCCATGTTTCTTTTTTCCCCAAGGACTGACTGAAGAGAATTAATGCATGTTTTTAAAATGGCTGCACAATAAACAAACTTACTTATAAAATGGCTTTCAGTCAACTCACAAACTAATGTGCAGGCCATTGTGGATATATGGCTTATTGCTGTACAACTATTGGATGAGGCAAGGGAAATAAATTCTCCTGGGACACTGGGACAAAATAAAATCTATAACTAAATATAAAGAATGTCTATGTCTGAACGTCTTTGTCACCTAGAGTAGGTTTTTTTATTTTTATTTTTTAGCTGAACTAGCTACTTTCTGCTGTGTGTTACATTTGTACAAATATAGACGGCAGCTTTATTAAAACCAGGCTCCAGCATGAATACTATTTTGAATTTGCAAACATGGCACAAATGACACAGGCCGTTGTGAGCTTTGTGTAATAAAGAGGAATTTGTATCTGCTAAAAGTTAGGCTCATATCCAGTTTTTTGATAATGTATTTATTGATGGCCTTTGTCCTTTTAGTAAATATTAATAGCATGAGGGACAAGAATGAACAAATATGTAAATATAAGGATTTTATGTCATGATTATTCAAAGAAAAACACATTTAATGGCAATACATAGGGGTCGGTCATCACAATTGTGTTTCGAATGTATCAAGGGTGTCATGGCAGGAATTTGGCTTCAGTATAATTTTACTTTCTACATGCATACCCATTTATAATTTACTGTATACACTTAATCCTTGTTCCTCAAGGAGCTGCATAACTGTTAAAAGGATAGGTCATTCTTTAAATGACCCTCTCTTTCGGTCAAATTAAGGACACAATTGCTTAATACCACTAGCACCGCCCCTTTCAACTGACCCATCCGTCGCTTTGCAGCAACATGGTTTTCAGCTGCTCGGCAGACAGCTGGGCAAACACCGACCTGGACGAGTCTCTTTCTCCACGTCCCCTTCACCATCCTCACTCAAATGAGAAATTATAATACCCCATTTAGGCTTTTAGAACCCCCTCCTTCCTCTTTCATTTTGCATATGAGTATATATAGCTGAGGACATTGTGCCCACCCAGGTTTGTGGCCACTTAGTATGAGCAACGAGTAATGGTGAGAAATGCTAAATAGATAAGCGTTTGGGCAAATATGAAAGGTCTCTACACAAAGACATGAGGTCAGTGTCTCTAAACAGGACGGTTCACCAGACTGCACTGTTTGTCTCTTTTGTTTTTTTCTTTACTGCAACTACCCGTACTTTTTCTTTGTTTTACATATAGCATTGTTATTGATTGCAGTTGAGATTTAAACAAAGTAGTTGACTGTTTCCATTCCTTGTCCTCTGTCTACTTTATTTCAAACATACAAACCTATAGAAGCAAACAGTTTCCTGCTTGTGACCCATCCTCAGCTTCTTTTGCTGTGTCTGTGTCCTACCAGTGTGGGCTGGGTGGGAGATTTCTGCTCCCAGCATAGCTACTGCAGGAGCCACTCCAGTCCCCTATGTGTGGCCCCACCCTGGGGTCTAATTAATACAACACACTGTGCGTCCATATGCTTCTGTGTGATTAAACAGATTGAGAGAGGAGGGCAGTAACAGGAGGGAAAAGAATAGTATGGCTTGCGGTGATGGACAAGGATATGCTGTGTACTTCTGCACTGGCTGTTTTTTCTCCCTTTAACGACTGTACTCCGTTTAGGCCAATGAAACTAGAAGCCTACCATGGCACAAAACAAGCATGATTAGGTCCTGGAAAATCAATACATAAAATGTTTGACTCAATCAAAGAGACAATGACTATTAGGGTTTTCTTCTATGTTATCTACTATGAAACAAATCTGCTCAATGCTGAACAAGAACAAAGAGATGAGCCTATTGTTGGAACAAAACCTTATTTGCAGGCCACAATTCCCTAATGCACTCCTCGCTGAATATGGATTAGAGATAGGTGAGGTGAGGGTAACAGGTAATGGGAGGCATAAAAAAGCAACAGCTTTTCTTTCTTTCCGCCTCCAAGACTGGTCTTTTTATAAGAGCGCTGTTACTAGTGAAAAGGATGATTGCACAAGAGTCTCTTATCACCCCTTTCAGCCTTTTCTAAGAATCTTAACACTTTTTAAGTTAAGTCAAGACTTTTTTTCTTTTTCTTTTACTGAACTACCTGGCCTCAACTTTTCCAAATTAAGCTCATTGTTTTAACCACCAGAGCTGCAATACGGTAAAGTGAGTAATCAAAATATCAAAATCAATAATATAATCAAAATACTGACTGAAGGAGACATATCAAACTCACATTCACTTGTGCTGTGACTGTTCTCATATAACAACATATCAGCAGAGACATTACTAAGACATTACTATGGTTTCTCAATACAAGGACTTACCAAGGACTTAACTACGCAGCACCATGAGTAAACCTAAATGTGTCAGTCCTCATGCCATTTTCTCTTCGCTCGTTGTTGTTGGTGTGACTAGATGTTCAAGACACAAGAGCTGCTGGCACAAGTTACACAATGGTGCTTCAAACACAGGGCATCAGAACTAAACTGAGACTAACAAAGAATAAAACCCATGTATAAACAAGAAATTATGGAGAACTAATCCCAGGACTTCACCAGAATAAAACCAATTAGCTAACTGGTACCAAACCAAAACTAGACAAACATTAAACTCTAACCCAGGAGTTACAGGATTTAAAAACATTTCCAATGCAATTCCAGAGCAATTTGATGAAAAGCCCTCAAGTAAGTGGAAAGTGAAAAGAGGAGTAAAGCAAACATATTTGCAGCCAGTTTGGGCGCCTTGACCCTTAGATGCATAATGCACCATTTTCTGATTGCTTTTAGATTTTTTTACATCCTCGGTTAATTGCTTCCCTGGCTCTTCCTCTCTGCCTGCTTAACGCCTTCCTGCCTTTGCTCCCTTTGTGCCACCTTCCCTCCGTTCTTTGTCCACACAGGGGATGCAATATCTCGGCTGCTCCCCCTCCCCCACCATTCTCGCTTCTTTCTCTTTCTTGAGGGCGCTTGGTTGCATTGTATGTGCTAACCGTGAGTCGCTCAAACCAAGTGTGTCGTGTGTGTGTGTGTGTTGTGTGCCTTGAGTGATAAATGTGGAGAAACTTAAGAGACAGGGAGGCTGTGTCACTCATGATGACTGCGTATCTGCACATGTGAGCCATTTATTCCCGCTACTGCTGAAAAAGGGCACCCAATTTATCTCTCAAATACATATAAATGTGTTATAAAGGCAGCTATGCAGTCTGCATGGCCGGCTTGTGCAAAATGATTCCCCCAGCACACATTGCAATCACATCAGCCCTCCTTTTCTCAGAAACAATCACTCCATTAATGCTTTCAGTGCCACGTCTCCTGTGGCCTGCGCATGTTAATGCCCATATTCACCATCAGTCACCCTCCACCACCTGACACTCCATCTTAAAGTGTGGCCACAGGCAACAAGCGTCAGCGAACAGGGAAGGCACAAATGCAACTGTATTTTTTCAACCACAAAAACGTTAAAGCACAGTGTCAGGAGCACAGAGAGGAACAGGCAATACTCACGTCTGAGAGCAAACAGTTTCTACCCATTACATCTGCTTCACTCAGTGTTAACGGGTTTAGCCTATTGGTGGTCTATGACAGAACAAAACAAAGCCTAAAAGAGGGTCCTGCTTTTATGCATCTAGGTAAACGAATAACAACTGATATTAATATGCCACCTGTAAATCCTTGAGGCCTGAAACACATCAGTCTCTTCTACATATGAACGAACACCGCAGAAAACCAGTGATGCATAAGCAAAGATAGCACAATTTATTGAAGGATATAATAAACAGACATTTGTGCAATTTTTTTTTTAAAGAAGAAATTCCCAACGTTTTTAGAAAAGCTTCATTAAATGGAAAGTATGCAATTTCTTTTTCTTGCATGTGAGAAAAACTGTAATATAATATTGTAATGAATTAGCTGTGAATAAACAAACAAATGTCATCTAGGCTGCATTATCAAGGATTTCAATAAATGAGAATGTTCAACACAAACCGGGTCTTTGGCCAATCACAAGCTTGCTCCTGGAAAAGAACATTTAAACACCGACGTGCCCTTTACCCTACCTACAATATGTGAGTACACATGATTCTGTTATGTACTATGTAGTTACATATTATTACAGTTTGTCACACAGTGTTACATTGTTCTTAATGATGTAGACACAATGTATTTCGGGCAAAAACGTCTTTATAAACAGCAAAAATATATTTATAATTGTGAATAGAGAAAGGGGAAGCAAAGTGAAATGCAGAGAAATATTGTCACTTGTTATTGCTTAAGTGACATGGCTAGTGTAAATTATGAGTAGTATAGACTACTTATGGCCACTAAATTGAGACATACATCAACTAGTATAGTTTAATGTATAAAAAGGGATTGCAGTGTCTATGAAAGAGGTGGGATTCCTCCTTTTGTATCTAATAACCATCAAAATGACTCAGAGGCTAGATTTTTTAATGAGTATTTTATTGTAAGTCTGCTGCTAGCACAACAAATGAAGAGATCTGAGAGCAAATGACTTTTAACATCTCACACTTTTCTTTAAACCCCAGGTGTAAATGTACTGCCTAACTTTTAGCTTATACATTCTTGTATAGATTTAATGGTTGTTAGACACACGATTGGTAGACTCAAACCTATTTCACTGACACAATACAGAGAGATACAGAGAGAGCAGAAATAGGCCGATACACTGGATTCTGAGTTTTATTTATACAAAATCTAATGACCCTACTGATTCAGAAAACATGCTTTCTTTCTTCCAAACTTGGCGGTTTTGGATAGTTTTCTCTTGAAAACACACAACACTGACAGTCTGTTGAAGGATCTGCGCCATCTAGTGGCTAGAAGTTACATAGTGCCACTTTAAGAAAATATACTGACACCAAACTATGTAATAATATGTAGGCAAACTGTATAAAATAAAGTAGAAAATGATGGGTAAAATGTGGCATCTCTTTGTCAAACTTCATCAGCATGGGTTATTGTTATGAAGAATAATACGGACCAAATCTAGACATTGGCGCTGACTAAAATATTTAAAATGATGTCAAAATGTTAATGTTATGCATGCTATTTATAACCCAGTGTTATTAACCAGAAGCTGTGGGAACAAACAGGAAAATACCCGTTTGAATTCACCCTGAGATCGTAGCACACACAGAGACAGATGAGAGCAATTAAACGCGAAACAGGAGCTGACAGGACGGTTTTGATTATTTGCAACTTGAGAGGAGGGATGTCACCTGGGAAGTGTGTTACGGCTGAGAAATCTGGAAACAGTAAAAAAAGACGAAAGGAAAAAAAAAGAAAGAGTCACTTACACTTCCACACACAGGGAGAACATCAGAGGTAAAGGCGGTCTGAAAGTCGGGCCGCGGTGACCTCTGACCCTCTTCTCTCTCTCTCTCTCTCGCTGGGCTGCTCCCTTTGAGCCGCTAAAAGGCGTGTGGTGTGAGAAGCCAGAAGACAGCTGCACCCCCTCCTCTACTCCCCCTGGGCTCTCTCTGGGAAACTGAGGTCCCCTTTCCAAACTGGCTTTAAATGTGGCGGGGTCACGAGGAGCCGGGGCCCAGTTGAGGTGGTCCAGCCGCAGATAGGGTTTCACAGTTTTATATAGCCAGTCTGGTCTTTTTAAGTGTGTGTGTTCTTAGGAGAGGAAATAGAGAACAAGTGTTGTCTCCTTTAAAACCACAAATAAAGCGTTTGCAAAGATCATGTAAATTTATTTGCAGTGCCAAAAAATCTCAAATTGGCAAAGCCATTGAAATAAGTAGTCCCCAAGTCAGTTTTGTAGTTCCCATCATGAAACAGAAAGAGTAGCTTTTATTTCAATAGGACAGTGCATCCAGATAACTCCGCTGTGTTCTTCACAAACGATGATTGACAGGGCATGTAACCATCTTGTACTGTATGTGTCTGACCCAAACCAGTCACATACGCACAAATCTTCTCACATTTTATACATGTAACGAGTGTGGGTTTGTAAGAGTACAACAGGATTGAGAATGTTTTTGCTGCCAGTGTTTTACTCAGACTACTTACCTGTAGATTAAACTAGAAACCACACAGACTCAAAAAAATGAAGACCCAGACCAGGGTGAGACATTACACACAGGGTCTCCTCATAAGATTAATCATTTGTGGCGCATCAACAGAATGGGTAGAATAAAAAAAGGACTAGGTTAATAACGCAACAGAGAAGGAACTAGGGTGGAGGTGGACTATGAGTTTTTTAGGCAAGATTCAACTTGAGACCTGTAAAAATACTGCTCTAAACCCATTTGGGAAAGTGAGTTACTCTAGCACCGTAGACCTTCTGTTGGCTATGCTTACCTTTTGGTTGGAAGAAAAACACTCCAGAAAAGCAAAATTTTTTGTTTGTAATACGAACTGAATAATAATGCTATATTTGGAAAAGTTGTGTTGTGAAAAAATGTTTTATTATTTGCTTGGAAACAGACACACCATAAACACACAGGTTAAATGTTTGTTAATATAGCCCTATACTAAAAACAGTTAGTTATTAAGAGTTAAGTGTCTGCTGAGGACTGGATGTTGACTCCCCAAAACCACACAGACACCTTTATTGACAATCTGCTGAATATATTCGACCATTGCATTAAGCAGAAATAGTCTTTTAACAACAGAGCAGAAAGACAGACCGAGAATGCGGTTGCTGATCCATATTGGCTCTGGCTTTGTCTTGAAGTTCAATCGTGCATTGGGATTCGCAGTGATTAGAAGTCTGGCACCAAGCTTTATTGAGCGCCAACAGCTCTGGGCCCATGAGCTCGATACTCTTTGTCTGTCCAGCGGGCCATGAGTTAATGTGCTGACCGTTGGAACAGGACAGGATAAAGCAGAGCGCTGGCAGAGAAGCCTGTGAGTCCCATTGATCTGCAGCATCTCAGCAGAGACCAGGAAGCAGAGAAGCAAACACACATCTATGCTGTAAAACACTGTTCCTTATCCAATGGTCAACAATGTCTCACACACTCCCAGTCACACAGAAAGAACCACCGAGTCAGGAGGAGTTCTCACTAGAGCTAGTTTATTATCACTGTTATTGTCTTTTCTTCAATCAGTGTTACACAACGAACCCTAAAACAATACAAACCACTAAAATGGTCTATTTAGCCTTTTTTACAGATATACATACACACATACAGTACAGTACAGTATATGTGGATATGTATACACATTTTAATTGTGACACATTGGTCTTGAACAAAGTGTACAAACTCAACTTTGTGGAAAACATACAGTGGTCCCTGACAATGCTAAAAAAGCTTTATATATCATCTCATATTTGGACCTGAATTGGACTGTTCAGTACAGAAAATGCATTTAGAGGTGGACCTCAGTAGACAGACATAAAACAGGACAGACAGACGGGATCATGGATTCAACAGATTTGTGCTCCCTTTGTTTCTTCTGAATGGTAGATCAATGAAAATCAAAAGCAAGTAACGACAGGAATTAAAAAAACAAGAGCTTGACGATTAGGCTAGCCTCATGTAAATATTCAGTATCAGGCTGACACCACTTTTAAACCTTGCAGCGATATCTTAAAATATAACTCCACATAGATAAAGTATTATAGGCCTACATACAGTATACTGTTGACATAACAACACCTGCTGATGACTTTATTACGAGAACACTGACACAAACCTTTCCTCCTCTTGCCGTTTGCTGTGGTCATCGATAATAAACATGCCACTGGAAAAATGTTGTAATGGCATATGTCTGTTCGCTGTGTCCACTGTGTGGCTCTAAAACATCAGGCGGTATATACTTGTTGTATATTGGCTTTGATTTTTCAAGCCAACATAAAACCCAAGTCATATTTATGGTAAGTTCGATTTTTCGAATTGTTGTGTTTTATTAGAGACCATGGGCTGTGAGCAGTCAGCTGATTTATGGAGCCAAATGTGATGACAATATCTGGAGAAATATTAGTTTTTTTGGAAGCGTAATGCATGACTGCAACAAAGAATGTTTGTTTAATGCTAATAGTCTTTTTAGTGCAACTTCACTTAGCAACTTTGCATGTAGGACCAACAACACAAGGCAAGAGCAGGTCAAGCCGCCTTACACCTTTATGGTTCTTTATAAAAATGATGTTCTGGCGTCATTTACACCTTTAAAAAACACACACTGACTACAGCTATGCTTGTTCAAATGACTTGATGGTTACAGGTGTGAGAGTTGTATTTCAGTGGCTAAATAAAGGATGACTGAACAGCATCAACACAAGACAGACATTCTCCTCCAGCGCTGAAGAAAATGAACACAAGCTGACACTATAAAAGTAACGGCCGCACCCCTGCCCCCCTCCTCTAGTCACTCAGGTGAAGATGACAGGTGAAAGAGGATGGAGTGATCATCAAACATCGAGGGAGGGGCAAAACAGATTGGGATTTGTCAACTGAGAGGTCACTCGAGCCATTTTCATCAATACATCAAGGTAGATCGACGGACAATGTGAGACAGGACCATCTATAGCACCAGACTGAGATCACATCAACATTAGTTTGCCATAAGCAGCTAAATATCACAGTGTTACCATCACAAGTCCAAGTAAGGATTTACTAACACTTTTCATTTGGGCTAAACGATTACATAATAGCGTTCTCATGCAGATCTACTTGTAGGGTTTTTCTTCCTTCTTTTAAATACATGGAGCTCAATCTGCGTTCTCAACAGGTATACAAAATATAATACTGATCTCAAACAAAGAAGTACAATGACATTAAACCACCATTTTCACAAGAGCATAAATCAATTGGAAAACCTTTAACATCGGCATTATTTGACGTGACATTACAGTCGTTTGTAGAGAGAGATAAATGCATCAGAAATGCAATCAGCTCACAATCGCATCAATGGTCATTTGGTGCCACAATAATCAATAGCACATAATGTGAAGTGGGACTCACACAGGGGAAGGTTGTATCAGATGTAAATAGAAAAATAAAACTGTCCTCACCACTGAGTTCATCTGTCTAAGTTTGATTAAAACTGATATTAATTGACTGCATAATCAAACTTTGTCCTGACCTTATCAGAAGCTATGGTAATCTTTTTTCATTCCGAAGTCCAATGTCCCATTATTCTTTAGCAAAGACTCACTATACACTCTGTTGAAGCAGAAGTAGTAGGGCAGTGGTTTTCATTTTGTGGCCTGATGTCTTCCTTATGGCCCACTTCTTACAGAAACATTTCTATCACAACCTTTAGGGCCTTTACAAAATGACTAAACTAACGCTAATCTAACTAATGCTTGAACTTGTGTAACACTAGTTTAAACATGTGACTTGAGACCCGCAAACCTAATCTTATTACCTAACAAGGTATCTCACCCATTGTGTCCGATACGGACCACTGACAAAGCACATTACGCCTTGGTAATGAGAAGACTTTGATTATGCATAAAACAGAAATCTCTAAATGATAAAAATAAGAAACGCACTTTGGAGCCGCTTCGGTATCTTCTGTGTGAAAAACTGAGCTCAAATGAGTACACCAGACAGAAATAGAGGTATTGTTCTAGAGGCAGCCTTTAAAATCCAGCAGCGGTAAAGGCTGTAAAAACCAAACAGAAAATTGCACTCGATAAACTTAGGCATTTCCCACTTGTTTACTACTGTATCGATGACCAAGAGCCCTGAAGGAAACGTGTCTCACTTTAAAATCGTAAAATGTTGGAGGCCATGCGAGGCCAGCTGAAGCACATATAACCCGGATCGGTGTCCCTAAGCATTTCCCATCCAAAGGCCAGGATTTCCGAACTGACAGGAGCAGAGTTTGATGATAAAGCACTAGCCAAGGCTGCAAATCTACGACGAAGGCCCCGGTGTTAACAGCACCAGTGAAGGAGTGATCTACTGATGGAGTTACAGCAGCTGTCAGTCAGGACCTGCTTTTAAATCACACACGTCTAATATACAGCAATAGGAACAAAGGCGGCCTATCAACGTCTCGGCACGTAAACATGATCGTCGCTGCACCACATTTCCCTGTAAATTAGGATAAACTGTATGGCACTAAAACCTGTCACGTCCAAGGAAGAGATGTGGACCATTTCCTGTGGAAGGAGATTAACCCTTAATTACACAGAGAAAGAGGAAGTAAATGGAGGAAAAAAATAAATATCACTTTTTCCCCTCAAAAAAAAAACAAAAAACAAAACACTGATTATAGCGAAGCAGCCGTTGAAAGCAAATATCACACCAGGAATTATTTATAAATATAAATTGGAGACATTTGTTCTGCTATATTGACAAGTACCATTTTCTTTTAACAAATACGTCATGGTATTAACACCAGGGTTAAATACAGTACAGCACAATAGTTGCAAGGGAACATCTTCAGAAACATATAAAAATATAAATTACAGTTGGATAACAGGAAGGGTGTGCAGGTAAGTGTAGGAAAACCCACTGAAATGGCAGGCAATTACAGTATCTGCAGCAGAGTACACGCACAACCCTCACAGAGGAATGTGCTGAATGGGCAGATTATATGAAAGCAAATTCAAGCTGTCTTCCAATATGTTTCTAACTTTTTCATCACTAAAAGGAAATGAAGAATTCAGGCAGAATTGTTGGCACATTTCTGAATCGCAATTTGGAATTACATGAGTACAATTTGTTTATACCAACAAATCCATTTTTAAGACTCAATGCTTATGGCACTATATTAAGATTTGATGGCAGTACATCAATAATTGTACACTGTCTGTACTACATTCTCAGTATATCTTCAGTATAGACACGTCTGATGCCCTCGACGCATAACTGAATAATGTGACATATAATCTGTCCATTCTTGACACATGATGGGACACAGTGTTTTATGTATTTTACTAGAATGAGTTGTATTGGAGTTGTAAGTGTCCCCTGCATTAGTCTAGATCTCCCCATGTACTTCAGTCACAACAATGCTATCCACAGTCAATATAAAGTTAAACAGCACTGAACATGAAAAGAACATAATCTGGAAATGCATAAAAATTAACAACTGTAATTGTTAGTGCAGAAGGTCAAGATCCTAAAAAGTTCCCCCTCTATTTTGAGTTTCTGTCTGTTTCTGTCTAGTGTGTGTCTTAAAACAACAGCATTATCAGTGTAATACATAGTCGTATCTCTTTCTGAGTGTACTGTGTTGTTAATTCTCTGTGTGTCCTTCATTACGACCTGAGGCCAAAGGCAGGATTTGAGGTAGAGTTGAGGTAGTTAACCAGAATGCATCTGCAAACTCCTGTAAAAAGTAGGGTCCAGAGCGGTGCTGACCAGTCCTCTGTCCCATCCAGCTTCATAACTATTAGAACAGAGCACTTGAAGTGATCAGTGTTGATAGGAGGGTGAGGGCTTGGAGCAGCAACTGGGAAAGAGTGACATGCTCAAAGAGGCCTAGAGTGAATTAGACCCCAAAACCTTTTTAAAAAGGAAGCAGAGTTAAAAGCTAAGAGCACTGCAGCGCCAAATCACTGGGGAAGATATACACTGCTGCCAATTTAATTTAAAGGATAGATACATTTTTGGATATAGATTTTTAATTTCCTAAAAATAAAATTGATCTTTCATTAGACAATTATTTAGCATATTTTGGTAAAATTTGTGCTTGGTTTCTTGCATACATGACATACAGTGTATGTAAATAGACCCATTCACTCAAAACATTCCTGCACACATTCACACAATTGAGATACATACACTGTACGATGTTGGTACATTATTTCATCTTTTTGTCCAATTGAAGTATCACGCCTCATTTAGCAGTAAATAGCCCTGCCAATAGCAACAGCAATGCAGTGTATCCTCCTCTTGTCACTGACTAAAAGTGTATGTTATGTTGTTCAAAATGAATACATTTATAAAAGAAAGATGTAAATTAAACAGTATAATTAATGATCAACATATTCCTAACATACTATAATTCATACAATGTTATCTGTCAACTTGCATGAGGTACTGACATTGTATCAACAAACACCACGTTCATCACCAGAGAATTTTCACAAAAGGTGAAGAGGGTTTTTCATTATGCCATAAACAAACAAACAACAACAACAGCGACAATATTAACATTGTTGTGTGAGGTAGAACATTAATTCAGCATTTGGAAGTGCTTCATGTTGGACACTCATTTTGCTTTGACAAGCAGGAGAAGAAAGACAATTCTTGACATCTGAGGTAGCACAGCACCTGATCTTGTAACTTCTTTTTAGCAGAACTGAACTGTTCCTCTGTATTTTAAAATAACCGTAAGCACAAGGGAAGCTATAGTCCTTTAAAAGCTTCCCACAACACATTCATTCCGGCTGAGGTAGTTTTTTGTTGAAGTGTAAGGTTCACATTACCAAGTCTATTCCCTGTATGAAGGCCAAGAACTCATAAAAGATGCTGATATCGCTAAAGAAATGAAGTCCTGAGAGAATATATATTGAATTATCCCTGGTAAAAGGCTGAGGGCTCCTGTGAGCGAGAAGGTGTGATCATTGGTAGGTGAAAGCAGGCAGCATGAGTCTTTAACATCCACAGAAAAGTCAAGAGAAGATCAATAACTTATGACTGATAGTTGATAAAGATATATATGTATATATATTTATAAAATAAAAAAATGTAATCACTGTATAACAATGACATTCTGGAGTTTCTATTCTGTGTGCTGCCCAACATCAGAAAATAAAAACAGTCAAAATAAAAAAACATTAAACTGGTCTGCCTTCCATCCACAGCTCTGCAGACCACAAGCCAAATACCCCTCCATTACAGTCCTTACCAATAAAAAAGATCTTTGCACAGAAGAAAACAAATCTTGTTTTAAAAGGAAAACACTTTTCAACCTGAGTGAGAAAAGAGTCTATGGTGGCGCCACAGACAGCACCGTTTGAGTTGGCCTTCATACGTGATTAGCTTTGGTCCTGGCGACCCACTTCGGCTGCAGGAGGCCCGTGGAACAGCGTCTCCGCCTCGCGCTCCACCGAGAACTCATCCAACATTATCGTGGAGAGCTGGGTGTTGTTTAGGGCAGAGGGGGCTGCTGTGTTGTTCAACTGAAAACAAAGACATACATTGTATAAAAAGGCCTATTAGTCTTGTGACTGAATAAAAAGACACAGTGATTTTATGACTGAATAATTTTTTTTTGTCTGAGACCCTCCTCAGACAAAACTAATTTAGGCACAAAACCTGTCAATAACAAAGTTTTATCGGCAGAATGCTTACTTCCTTTCTGACTTACCATATATGTGTCTTGTACGTTGGTTTGATTGAAAAGTCTTTGTAGCTCATTGCTGTTGACAGATTTCTTCCCCGCTGTGCTGCTGTTGACCTCCACCTCTCTCCGGGCAGTGCCGTTCAGCCCCACGGCCCCCTGGGAAGAGGAAGAGGAGTCGATTGCCTCAACGTGTCCAGCCTGCGGGGTGGCCTGAACTGTCTTGCACATCATTAACCTGCGGGACCACACACAAGCACCGCCACTCAACAACAATTACATGCAAGCTATTTGTACCATTACAAGAATCACCGTCTTTTCTCACCTGCCCCGGTAGCTGAACACCAGGAAGAGCACGCAGAAGATGATACAGGTTACCCCAATGTGGATGCCAATTATGATGCCTGTAGTGGATGTTTTGTTGTGTTCATCTTTCACACAGTCACACGGGTCGTCCAGCACTGAAGGGCAAAACAAATCACAGTCTTAACACTAGTGGGTGTAACAGCTTCAACAGTGTACTGTGACGCATGACTGGTAATGACAGTCCATTACAATGCACAGAGAGAGTAGCCTCTTTTATAGTGCTTTCTTTGTTATAGTTAAATACTGTATAATGTCACTGCACATTAATCGCACAGATGGAGGTAGTAACAGAAGTGTAACAGAGATAATACATTGTCCCTTTTTATCACGAGCAGAAAAGCAAGTGTCCGATGTATATGTAACCATAAAGAGATACAAACACCATATCTATGATTGTGAATGCAAATTAATTGGAGCAAATACAATTTGATTTATCACAGCACTTAAAATTTTGTCCAACAGCCCATCAATGCTCTGTAGTCCTCAGGTCAGCTTCCGTTGGAGGTCCCCTGGTCCAGCTACAACCAGTGCTTATATAAACGTAGACTTATTTATTCTTTAGACATTTGCTAAGGTTTACGGTGGATTTTTGTGTGCAGTCCAACCCCCCACTGCACAAATAAACAAGCAAAAAGAGAAGGGTAATCAGGGGGGCAAATTACTTTGACTATCCTACAAAGGAGCTTGAAAGGGGTTAGTGTATGGTCGTGTTTAGTGCAAATGGAATACCAGATTTTTCCAAGGCTTCCCGGAGTGAAACAAATCGAACAGTGGCATTCCCATCTCCGTATTGGTTGTACGCAAGAAGCTTTATCTCATAGACGAGGGAGGAATCTGGATGAAAGCAAAAGGGATAATATCGGATGCAGGCTTTCATTCCAAAAAGATCACAGCACATGATGTGGGAGCTTTAATAAAAATTAAACTGAACATTGAACAAAACACGCTCAGTTAGTTGAAACAAAGGGTATATTATGTGAGTTACAAACTGTTGGTTACTCACCGAGCTGAGTGATGCTGTAATGGGTGACATTGCGAGGGAAGCTAATCGGACCGGTGAACACCAGAGTATGAGCTCTTCTGTAGTACAGTCTGAAGCCTTGGTGTTGGCCCATTTTTAAAGAGGGTTCCCACGATGTTTGGACAACGCTGCTGTTCAGAACCTTGGTATAGAGGGAAGGAGGCGCTGGCACTGCAAGAACCAAGCGAGCAGATAAAACAACATCAGCTAACGGTGAACATGGGAGCTATTCTCGTTCCCTGAAGCGTGAATTACGACTCAGTTTGACTCAATGTCGCATTCAAGCTGCATCCGCAGCAAACTGTTTAATGCAATATATGGATGGCTTATAAATGTTGGTGGGATACAGGCTTTGAAAATATATGTGTTTAAGCTCACCCTCCCCATGTGTGCTCTCGCTGATACTCTCTGATGGTTTGCTGGCCCCGTGGGACGTGTAGGCCTTGACATAGAAGGTGTAGCTGGTGGAGGGCTCCAGATCCCTGATGATCTGCTGAAGCGTCACCTTGCTGACCGCCTCCTCGTATTCCATCTTGGCTGGGTCTGATAGAGGGATGATGGAGGAGGAGAAAGGAGGGAAAAGAGATGCAGTTAGCAGGGGCATAGTGTGAAAAGATAAAAATGGAAAACAGGTTAAAGGAGGGTAGAGCTTCAAGCGACAAGACATAAGATGAAGGGTAAAGGCAATATATACGATCGGTTTCTGTCATTATTTTATGGTTATAGCCTATTCCACCGGTTTTATCGAAACATCTCTCTTAGGTAATAGCTAATCCAGTTTGGCCCTGGGAGCAGAGCAGTGACTGTGGGTGAACTGCAGAGGAAGATGAAGGTGGTAAAAAAGGAG
This sequence comes from Neodontobutis hainanensis, assembly GCA_024349245.1. Classification (NCBI taxonomy): domain Eukaryota; kingdom Metazoa; phylum Chordata; class Actinopteri; order Gobiiformes; family Odontobutidae; genus Neodontobutis; species Neodontobutis hainanensis. Next base: position 2,943,799 of record JALDNG010000002.1, on the reverse strand, counting down.
TTGCATCGAATGCATTAGAGCATTTTATTGCTCTTAATCCAGAGACACCCAACCATAACTACTATCTTTCTCTAGCTCTTAAGTCATTGGGCCATGGCATCTTGGGAAGGTAATTACAGCAGATCCTATTGGTTGCCCCCCTGGGCTCTTAATTAGTCATTTGACAGAGGTATAGAGGGGAAAAGCAGCTGGCACACTGGGATACTCTCTGTCACACACTCACAATAAGCACAGAAGCAAACATTCTGCCAACACCAAGAAAAGACTGTGGAGCCCTATATGCTTGTGGAGCTCACATATATGACCCTGACTAAAAAATAAGGTAACACTTTATAGTAGGGGCACATTTTCTCATGAATTCATGCATTAATTCATGCATGACTCATGCATTAGTACATGCATTTAAATCTTATGAATCACTAGGAATTATTATTTTTTCATCTTTTTCTGAAGTAACTGTGCTTTCACTTGAGTATTGATATTGGTTTCTCCACCCACCCATAGGTGAGTGCTGAAATACAAAGAGAAATGTGGGACAGAGCAGTGTGACTAATGCCAGAGTGATGTAAAGATGTGCCCTCTTAAACTGTCCAGATGCCTATAGTCAGTGGTGCTTCACCTGAACTCCTGCGGATGTGGAGCACGTAGCCAATGATGTCCTGAGTGTTCTGCTCGGGCTCCTGCCAAGATACCAGGATGGAGGAGGGGGACAAGGCTTCCGCTTGCACGTTACTGGGGACACCGGGCAGCCCATCTGCCCACAGCACTGTGAGCCGAGCACTGGCCTGTGTGGACCCCGCACTGTTCTCTGCAATACACTGGTAGATGGCCTCGTCCTCTTGGCTGATGCCATATATGGTCAATGTGCTGTGAAGGAATATGATTAATATGCATTAATGATCTAGTTTCTAGGCTGTTCATTTGTACAGAGACAAAACAACAACAGAGTCACCAGGAACTCCTCAAACCATAACTTCAAACTCATTCTGCAGGACCACTTTTGGACAGAAGGCCTTTCCTACAAGAGTTGCAAACTGGGTAATTTATTACCCACTAAGATTAAGGTCATATCTGATTTTGTTTACCTCTAGGCTTAAGTCTTGGCTAAAGACAAAACAAAACTGTGCCTATGTTTAAATATTGTATTCTGTTGAGTGAATGAATATTTCAGTTGTGTAAATGCACTTTGTATTTGTGAAATTTTACCTCCAATGCTTTTTACAGTTGTGTATATTGTAATATAATGTAGAATAAAAGTCCAACCAGGGACAAGAGTTGAAAATTAGCATTTTCTTAAAACTCTATATGCATCACATCAGCTGCAATATTAGTTTTGTAACTATGTATGACTGCATTGTCCCTGTCAAATAAATAAATAAATTAATATTTAGTTTATGTAGAAAAGGGTGGAAAAGCAAGAGAAAAAAAGACAAAACAGGGTACAGTACTTTTACAATATGTTCATGAAATCATAAAAAATACAAAGCTGCTCACAATATTATATTGAAATAAATATGTACAAATCCTCAAAATCACATTACATACTGGCAGTAAGTAGCATATACAACTAGACAAGTTATATTTACGTAACAAAATTCAAACACTAGGTTTATTAAAAGATTCGGCTGTATATTTTATTCAGTGACTATATTTTAATCCTCGCATTTCAATGGCCAGTTGAACTTTTGTTTAATTTAGTACTGCAGTATCGAATAAAATGTACAGGCTGCTACTTTAAGATGGCTATCTCAAGTACATTCTCTTGTCTAGCTGTATGTCTTAGTCAACTATACTTCTATACTAAGATCTAATGAAATAAACCTCCTACACACAATAAATGTGTTTTTTTTCCTCTCAATGCCTCTCTCAGCTCTCTCGTCTCTGAAACCACTTCTCTACTCTTTGTCCCCATTTACCTGCTCTTTCTTGCCTCCCACATTGCTGTCTGCATCGACACAACAAACACAATCGGGGCATCATCTGTGCATGTTATATATATATAAATACACTGTATGCGTGTGTATATATGTGTGTGTTTGCTGAGTAGGTGTTATTAGACAACCCTTTCCTTTCAAGGTTTGCATCCTAAGGCATAAGGGAAAATAAAACATTTAACATACTATGAAAATGAGACCCAGTGGTGCAAAACACTTTTACATACCGTCCTAGCCAAGGCCACATATTCTGAATTTTAAGTATAATATGTGCAGAAAATCTACAACATAAACATGATAAACACCTTGGGAATTTGTCCATTTTTCACATCAACACTGGGTTAGTGTTTTAGACCTTGTAGTTTATATGTTTAGTTGAATCCTCCAGGAGTTAAGTGTTTCCCGCAGCATCAGGGAAATCTGTCATGAACCATTTGAATAAAATCTGTCGAACAGATTCCAATTTTCTCTGACTGACAGCTCGAATCCTCAGTGTATTACATCAAAATTTATTAAGAAGTGTCAGATTAATCCTGTTGGGAAAAGCATGCAATTTGTTGAAAGAATGGCACGTGACAAGGTCAACCTTGTGGACTTGGGAAACGTGAGGAAGTGGTGTATCAACTCAACAGCTCAACTGACCCCATAACAGCCATGGTGCAGTTTCTTAGGATGGATTTGTAAAGACATGGTGTGCTCGTCTGGCTCAGGAGGCAGGATTGAGGAGTGAATTATTCCTTTTCCTTTTGAAAATGGATGTGCTAGGTTACAATTACTGCGTCTCTAATCTGGGTCAGCATAGGAAGCAGTTGGAAGAGCCATTATTCTCCACAGTCCACCAGGTGAATTCAGTCTGGATAATTATCTGGTCTCCCTCTTGAAGCCAATCTCACCTCTGACCTCTGAGGTGGCAGCAACGCAGGCCTCGGCTTTCTACTCCACCGTCACTTCTCAGACAGCCTTTCATATCATGAATGGATGGAGTGTTTGCAGGCAGGTAGCTGTTCCAGACATTCAACACACAAAAGAGGCCCTCAGGGAACCACTGACTGTTGTCCAAGGGCCTACTCGCAGAGCAGGAACAGCTCAGGAGAAATTCCACATTACTTGTCTCAGAAAGGTACAGTGGCACGTCATGTATGCAGGTTCATGCATAGATATACATGTGTATACATACACACAGATAGACGTGTCGTTTATGAAATTCCACTGCTGCTGTCCTGCTTCCAGGACACATACATCAATCCAAAAGAGCTACGAGATGTACTAAATTTGGTGATCAGGTCAGTTAAATGAACACTATTTAGCACTTTTAGAAACCTTTTAATTAACTAGGAACTGTGATGTGTCATTTGATCAAATATTAGGTAAATATGCAGTAGCCTACATGCACTTTTGTGAAAAAATTTTGAAAATCATGGGCAAAGATATAATGGAGGATTTATCAAAGCACACATGCAGTGGCTCTAACCATCACATTAATCTAGCTGCCATTTAGCTATTTCAGTTAAATTCAAATCAGATATTTGCTCCATGTAATCATCTCTTCAGCTTTTGTTTTCTGTGTTTTGCACTGAAGGCAAATGATAATATTTAAATGCTATCCGAGCACACAGACGTGTCATAATGTAAACTAGCCTGACATTCTCTTCACAATTCTCTGAGGGACAAAGTTTTAGTCCATTTAGTTATGGATGTGTAAAAGCATTCCTAAAGGATCCCAGAAGCCCTGATAGTCAAATGCTAGTATGTGTGCCCTGCTGCAATGCTTTTTGTCAAAAGTCTTACTATACTTTAAGAGCATAGTCTTCTACATATTGGAATGTTTTTGTTTCACAGAGGTAAATCCTTAGAGATAAGGCATTCCTACCAATTTGGTGCCAAAATTCCCTTTCAGAGATTAAAATTACACACATATTGTCGTATAAACCTCAGTTCTATTCATTTTAAAAGCAGTAAGTTCCTCAGAAATTGTGTGCTTTGCATAGCAAACCTTGCAGCAGGGTATTATTTTGTTCACTCTCCATAAATATTTAACAGCTGAGTGTGGCCACCAAAGATCTATACAACGTGCATGGGGAACAAAAGGGAAGGAAAGAGGGAATGGAATAGAATCTCAAATCTGGGACAATGTAATGCACGCATGAGGATTCTTTCATTGACTTAAAAGTGTAAAGCCAAGCTGTCCAGTCCTGACAGGTTGACACCATCATTTAGTCATCAGTTCAAGGTCATTTGCCAGATTGATGGATAGGGCCCAGGGCCAGGGGAGTGGCTGACAGAGGGGCCGGGGGTCTGTTGTTCAGCTGCCGAGGCTCTGTTTACACGCCGTTGTCTCCACCGACCCCCTCCTCTGCCATCAAGAGCCAGCATGGCCATTCGGGGTCCAGAAAGAGAAAAGAAAAAAAACACGGGGACAAAGGAGGGGAACAGGATGGAGAGGTGGGGCGTGGGGGGAGGCGGAGCAATGAGCTGTCTGTGGCCTGAGAGGAGGGAAGGGCCCAGGGATATGACTGATTACAGACAGGGTCAGAGTTCAAGGCCAATGCCCAGGCGATGGGGGCAGGAAGGGGGATATGGGGCACCAAGAGAGGGGTTGTGGTGAAAGAAAGCACAAAAAGAAAAGAAGCCCCTTTCAAAGGATTTTGCATGAAATGTCCAGTTTTGCGGTAGCCCTCAGATGTTGGCCATCAATTATAAAACACTGCATGTTTCCTCAAAGAACACGTAAGTGAGTGTGTTTATCTCGTACAATAGTTCATATAATAAAACAAAACAATGACAATCTCACGTCTGTACGTAAACATCCATATGGATACTGTAGGTAAAAAAAACTAACTGCACAGTTTCATTTTAATTGGATGAAAGGAATGGAACACCAAAAAAATCTACTCCCCATTTGTGGCACAACAGAGGGACTGTGACAACCATGTTACTGACTGCACACACAAAAAAAAAAACAGCAAATGCTTTCCAACATCTATTTATCACTTTTTTTATCACTTACTTCTCTGCAAACCTCTGATGCCCAAAGGCTCATTTTTTTATTGTTTAATCCAAACCTCTTGTGGACAAATATTAAACCCTCATACATCTTTTAGTGTTTGGTCTAAATTAGAAAAAAGCTCATTAAATGTTTTTAACATTTAACAACACAAGTCACCACAAGGGACAATTTAATTCTCACATAACAATTACTCAGCAGCAGTGTCACAATGAAAAGAATATGTGCTGGATTTAATTCTCACAATTACAACAGTGTAACATGAGATCACAGCTGCTCTGTGTTGACTGATTACACATGCCTGTTTTAAACTAAGGCAGTCCAAGCATAATAAACAGCAGCTCCCATAATAAGCAGAAGGCTTCAAATAGCCTCCATAGCATGTTTTGTAGCTGCCTGCTCAGCAAAGCCCAAATAATGAATTGCCCGACAGTAATGTGTGTGAGATTGGAGAAAGCAAAAAAACATCTTTTGAGAAGCCACAAATGTTATATAAGCTGCCTCATGTCTGACATTATTTATATATTTGTATATTTGCCTTTTACATGACCATGTTCTAACTGCGGTCCAAATTGGATTTATTTGTTTAAATGTGGCCCGAAATAGATTTGTTTCTGACCATTTGAACAGCACATGTTGACGGTAGTGTCAATAGTGTCAACAATTATTCCTTAATTTATTTTATTTTATCCATGCTGTGTTTTGTATTATGTAAAATAAATAAAAATGAAAAAGAAAGCTGCTAATAACCCATATTTGCTAATAACAAGCATGCTTACAACCACATTCAACTGGTGATCCTATCATATGCTGGGACACAAACATGAAAGTGTGTGTGTATCCTGTGTGTGGATGCAGAGTGGTAGTTTTGGTGATGGTGGGATAAAAGTGATGGCTGTGAGAAGAGTGAGACAGTGGTGACAATGAAGGTGGTAACAGTGGTAATGATGGTGAGGAGGGTGATGTTGACAATGGTTGGTGATATTGGTATAGTGGTATAATGGTTATATTGGTGTTTTTCTTCTGTTTTGAGAATGTAGTGTATTATAGTTTTGATACATTGCTATTTTGGTTTGGATGTTGAAAGATGTATGCAAATAATAAGTCTCAATTATAGCCTACACCCTTTTGGTCTATGCTTATAAAACTTTTGTATTGTTTTATGTTTGTTTTTTGGGGGGGATCAAAATAAACTAAACTGAAACAATTAAGGGGCTCACACATTTACCTGTTTCACTTTACAGAAATCTAACAAAAATAGAAGCATGGGTCTTAATGTTTACTGAGGTACCTATAAATACAGGACCACAAATGCAAATTAGTTAGAAATAACTAAACTAAGTAAACTGTGGATAAGGCTGTCTTGGTGACTCATCTGGTAGAGCATGTGTCATTGATATAAAGCAGCCTGGGTTTGATTCCTGGCTCATATCGTCTCACATGAGGATCAGCATTTGCTTTCATGGGCTCAGTTCTTATGTGCCTTTGGTTTAAGGCATTTGTATTTCCATATTTGAATATGTGTGCTGCACTAAATGAATGATAGCACAAAGCGCTGGGTGTTGCACATACAGTCTGAGTAGCTGTGTGAATAATGCGTGTGCGAGCGTGCGTGAGAATGAAATGTACAATCGATTCCCCATTTCTTCCTTCCTTCCCCTGTCCGATTTACTCTTGAAGGTCAGCTCCGTGAGAGATGACCGTGTCCACAAACCTATGTGTGTATACTGAGCACTCAACACGCACCTAACACTAACTAATTATCACCATTGTATATGTATTTTTAGGAGCAAAAGGATTGTGCTTCCTGGAGCTGCTGAATATTATTTGCATCCCATTACATTTGTTTTTTCTTGGTTCAGGAGGTGAAATATGCCCCGCGCCATATCATCCTCCATACTTCACGACCTGTGTTACATTCAAATGAAAACACTCCATGTTGCTGAGATGAAAGCTTTTCTGTGCTTCAAGAAAAAACAAGAATTTCTAAAGATATGGGTTCATACATAGCCGATAGAGTGATAAGATTTCTGTTAAGGTTTTAGTTCAGCCAAGCATTCGGTCAAGCTCAAAGAAAGAACGATTTTAACATTTCAAATATTGACTGGTCTTGACATTTTCAATATTTAATCAAGACAAAACTGCCCCCAGAAGTGTCTATCATTTAAAACACCAACAAGAAGACAACAGGACATATATCGTACTCTGTGTTGTGTCTGTCTACTGTAATATCCTCACTCTTCACTGTTGATACACTATAGATGTATCAAAAACTGGAAGGGCTCACAGTGTAGGGATTGTCTGAAAATCCATCTTTCTAATGGACCTTTCAAGACGGACCATTAATAACTGTATGAATGTTTAAATGTGGTGTCCTCTTTTGAAAGAGGAGCAACACAGTACATAATGCTTTTCCGACAAAAGTCATCTCATGGTGTACTCTTATCTTTTCTCATAAAAACGCACATTTACTTAACCTTAAATACCATTTATAGTTTCTTTATAGTTACACACAAACACAACACACACACAGTATATGTATGTATTTCCTTATATGTCTTGGATATTGTCACAGATAGTTATTGATTATTGATAGTTTGCAGGGGAGACTACGTTGTCCTGGCTTTAGGTGCCTCAGAAAGCAGATAATGCACCAAAAGCTGTGATAATGAATCACATTGTAATGTCTTCCATGTCTGGCCACTCTGTTCTTTAAATGGCCAACTGCATTTTCTCGTCAACAAGCCCAGTTTATGAGCTAATTAGCTAATGGTAGAACTGAAGCTGAGGCCTGTCTCTTTAACCAATCACAGCTCGGGGTTTGCGATGCATGAGATCCATATTATAACAGGTCTGGCATTAATGGCGTCGAGTGGAAACGCTGTGATGTTCTGACTACTCTATTTTTTTTGCCAGCTCATTTGTCAATCCTGCCAACTCATCATTTATTTTTTTTTCTCCTTTTCTCGCACTCTTTTTTATTTAATTGTCCGAGTCTGGCCTCTCATTTGTTTCCTCCCTCTCTTCTTTCCGCCTTTGTTAGCCCATCGCTCCATCTCTTAGACTAATACAGACTGGTGGAGGCATGTGGGCGTGGGAGCTCTGCGTTTGAGCGATGTAGGTGTCTGCTCCCTTCACTCACTGCTCCCGAGTGCAGCTATTGATTTTCCTGGTGCATAATTTAATATATCTACTTCATCTCTCTCTTATATGAATAATAACAACATGCACGGTTGGTTTGCTGCCAGGGTCAACGAAAAAATTACTTTGAGAGTGCAGTAATACATGACAGAAGTTACTCAAAAAGACATTTGTTGGAGAGTTTATGCTGTAATCTACAAGCAGCAGCACTGTTAGCAGACAGGAGAGTAACTAAGTCCTTTGCAGAAGCCAAAAACACCTTCTGTCCCCCTCCCACCAAAACAACATAGCAATGGCCATGATTTAGTGTTTTGGTGTGTGTGTCTCAGTGTCTGTGTGAGGTTGGCCTTAAATTGTACAAAGAAGTTGTAAACTACCTTAACAGTGTTTATTTGTCACAAACAGTAAAGCACACAACTGCTTGGTGTCTCTCCCTCATGACATTCCTAGGGACTATCATGGGAAAACATCCAGCATCTAGTCAATAGCCATGCGGTACACAAAAGCACAAATAAATTGAGGCTCATGCCTTGGCAGCAGTGAATTCCAGCAGCAGCTGGCACATGAAGCAACAAAAAAAAGAAGAAATTGAACATTTGATGATGCCAATGAACAGTTCAAAGCTGTAGCCATTAACACTGACATCCACATCAGTGGCAGAGGTTCAGGACAAACATGGGAGGAGCAGTGGGTGAAGAAAGTGCACTAATGATGTGAAAATGTTTCTGCTTAAATGATGAGACCCTTCCTAGAAGAAGACCTGTATCCTGTTGTGTATACATGACATTATTTGTTTGCAATGATTTCTATGAACACTCTGAGCTGCCATTAAAAATCATAATTCATGGAAAATAACAGGGGTCACTGATAACACAGAGTAAGAGATTGCTTCTTTCTCTTTGTTATTGCTAAAATATCCACCAGACCTTGAAACTCTCTCCATGTTGGTATAGACCATAGGATGTACATAAACAAGCTTCCTTGTATATTCCACAGTCTACATCAGTCTACAGAAAAAATATATATATATACTGATTGTATCTGTCACCAATTGTTGCCTTGGAAACCTCATTAACAGTATTTTCATCTTTGTTTAACTGTGGGTCAACTTAGTTTGTCTTTTAAGGATAATTCTGAAGTAGAATTACAGGGAATCCATAAAATTTTAAGTGTGTGCAAAGCAGAAAATGCAAGAACAGTGTTTGTAGTGTCTTTGGCATGGCGTTGTAGAACGCCCGGATGCAGCAAAAAAGGAAACAGGGGCTGGTCTTTGTCGCACATTTAACATAAATAGCACACCAACAGCAACGGGATACGGATGAGACAAATCATGAAAAAGAAAATCATGAAGAGGAGCATAAAAGAGGCAATTAACTCTGCACATCTAACCCTGTACCCTCAAACTGTCAGACATATCCCTCAAAGCAGGGCTAAAAAAGACCAAAAATCATCAAAGCATCTTTGGACCTTTGCCTGAAGAGATACTTTTTTCTTTTCCAAACTTTTTTTCTTATTTCTATTTTTTATACCTCCCAAAGTCTAGTGTTATTGTTCTGCTTTAAATTTGGTTCTTTATGATTTCCTCTTTCCACTATGCATTGTGAGTTGCTGTTACCTGTTGTTGTTCCTGAGTTTGACATGTCCACCGGGCTCTAGGATCTGTCCATTCTTCAGCCATGTGAGCTGTGGTTCTGGCTCGCCCTGGGCCTGGCAGGTAAAGATGGCGGTCGTGCCAACCGGTCGGGCAATGGACTGCGGGGGCTGAATGAACTCGGCTGGAGCTGGAGATAAAGGCAGTAAGTAAAGGTTGGCATCACTCCTAACACCAAAAATATATTGCCAAAGCATGTTTGGTACAAAAAGCTAAAACGCTGCCTAACATATGCTCAAGTAGAGTAATAAAAGACATTAGAAATAAAAGGGTGATTGGAAGTCTTCCTTTTCCGTTTAATAGCAACATTTAAAGAGAATTAGCTAAACATACACAAAATATATTTAGAGTTTGATCATAGCTACAGGCTTGCAGGTAAATTAGCTGTAATAACTTATTCATAGGGAGATGTTCACTAACAGTGGGTACTTTACTGCACAGATACTTCAAATGACAAAGTAATTACATTTACATCAAAAGAAGTTTAATTCCTTTCTCCGTGCTTTTATATGAGCTGGTGGACATGGAGGTTTCATCTCGTTTGTGCTCATCATTGTCCCAGAGATCATTGATTTGATAAGCTGAATTATGTATGCCCAAATTAGCGCTGAAAATATGTTATGTTAATTACAATATCTCTAAAATAATCACCACTGGAGGGTAGAGAGAGGAACACAAGTGCTGTCAAACACGATCAGGCAGCTTGGCCAAAAGCCCTTTGTAGCCAACGTTTCTGGAAACAAGCCAGTCAGTCTGAGCAACTCCAGCTAAATTGTGAAATTACTACTACAGCATAGATGCTGCAGGGAAAAATGTAGTTCTCATAGTGAGGGCATTTTACCGCAGATGATCTGGGGAGAGTCTGGGGTAATGGCTTTGACTGTGTTTATAGAGCACTTACAACAAGTACAGAGTGGATCGTTGTGACCTTTAAATTGGATCTGCTTTAGTGTATATATATCTTTAAAAACATGTCTGTGAAGGTTCTCAGTCACCCAGGTCATCTTGAAAAAAGGTGAAAGCAGAGGTATCTGGACTAGGTTTTCAAGGTAAAAATCAAGTCCAGATGCCTTTGCTTTTACCTTTTCTTCATCTTTAAAAACTTTACATTGGCAGAGACAATTATATCTGAGTAACATAATGAGATTTTATATATTATAGTTTACAGAGGCTTTGGAAAATTATACTCAGACTTGATGAAACAAGCTTTATGTGTCATCTTATGAAGAGAGATAGAAAGATTGGGCATGTCAATATGACCTATAGATTTGGCCACAAAATGGGTCTTGAAACCTTTCCACTAGAAATAATAGAAATCATGTCATTGCATCCAGAGGGACTTTACTGTGTCTATTTACTGCCCCCTGGAAATATACAATCAGCAGACTAGTTCTTTGTTGAGATTCAAAGTTTTCTCATTGACAGATTGATTATTTTATCACATTTCTTATTTGTTGTTTGTCCTTTTTTGTGTTGCCCTGAAAACAAAATGTTGTCTGACACTTTTCCATCGTAATGTACATTTTAGTCCACCCAGTGGCTAGTATGCGACCCTAAGCCTCCTGAATGAAGGCTGCTGACAGCATGTGATAGCCCTTTCCTTTATCTCTCTCTTTATTCTGATTTTCTCAGTGTGTCTTTCTGTTCTTTGAGGCCTGTCTTAAAGGTGAAGGTCATTAGGAGCTGGGGAGGATATTGATTTGCACCTGTAAGTCTGTGGGTTAGATCAGCAGCACCATCCATCCATCTTACTCTTGTTTTTGTTTTTTTGCTCCAGCGCAGTGGCTCCTCCCTCAGCTTTTGTTTCTCCTGTCTGGGTTTTGTACCCCAAAGGAACCAAAATGAACCTAATTCATTTACTGTAACTCTGCATTTGTAGTTGATGTTGGATGGTTTCATAAATCTGTCTGGTTATAACGCAGAACTGCCTGTCCTTTTCTGTATTGAGTCTGTCAAGTGACTTCACAAGACTAACAAAACATGGTATTTTTACTAACTGAACAGACCATATGTAAACGATTTGTGAGTAAACTGTACATCTTTGTCATCTGATGACATCAATAACCTAAAACAAAAACATTAGCACCTAATTAACATCTGTGGCGTGTCCTGTTTGATGCCGCTTGAGACTGGGCCTTGTCTCTGAGTTAATGGGCAGATCAAATGAAGTATTGATCAGGATCAGTAGTGCTATGGGCTCAAGCAAAGTGTGGCCTCACTGAACAATATGAGAGACAATTAATCCACAGGGACAAGCACACCTGGACCCTTTCTGCTGTCAAAACCAATCTGTCAGTGTTTTATCAAAAGTATAAGCTTTTGTCCATGTGTTGAAAGAAATCCCTTTATAAAAAGTCACACAATGTTTGCATTTAAGACCATTAACTAGATTTTAAGGGGGCCTTCAAGTCAATTATGCATCCAATCTCTGTAATGTAGATAAAAAAGTCAGTTTATAAGTGAATTTTTTACTGAGACTTGATGCTGAGAAGAGCCTAAAAGCAACAGTTTAGAGTAGTCACAACCAGTAATAATAAAGTAGTTTTTTGTTTTTTGTTTTAGGTTTACAGCCTGTATCATTATGATGAACATTATCTAAAGTTAACACTTATATTGAATTTACTTTACAACAGTGACCTTTACATAATTTTTAGATAAAGAAATACAAAAACTTAAGAGGAAACACTTCCCCCAAAGTTATATTATTTTAATGCCCTGCCCTTTGGTTGGCAGTATTTCAGTGACTACATAAAGTAGGTTAAAATTATGCAAAACCTTTAAGTCTGGCACAGATGCACCTCCCACTACTTAAGAGTTAAGAACTGCAGAGTGAATTTAATCACCACCCACAAGAACAAAATGTGTGGCAGGAAAGTTTGTAAAATTTTCCCCAAAAATTCTTCCATTTAAGAATTTTGTGCAAGTGAGGAACTATATTGGCAGAGCGTGCTCTTTATATTATTTCTATAAGTTATTCTCAGTGTTCTGACATAGTTATGAACTTCTATTTATGGACTTTTCACCAAAGCTCTTATCTTTTTAAACATATTTCATGCTTTTTATCCTAGACTCACCTTGAACCACTAGTCGTCCCTGAGCGGTCCTGCGCACACGGGTCCCCGGTTTATTAGCAGCACACACGTAGACCCCTGAGTGCTGAACACCAACATCAGAGATCATCAGGTTCCCTGTGCCCAGCACCTGGATTCCCTCCACACCAATTGGACGGCCATCTGCCCAGGGACACACACACACAGAGGTGAGATCGGCAAGAAATGATATAGGACAACACAGAATGGCAAAATTTACAAACAACAAGTCAAGTAAAAGAGGCTTGTGGTAGATTGGTTTCATGTAGTTACACAGGAGATGCCTTAGCAGTCACTGGGGACCACAAACTATAACCGCTACTTCTAATCTCTTTTCTCCTTGCACAATCCTCGGCTCGCTCATTGCATGCTTCTCGCCTGTACTTACATGATAAACTCACACTTTCCTGTGCCTCCTATCTGCCATCTCAAGCCCAACAATGGCTTAGGTCTGCTTTTGATATTAGCTGTGGGGCCAAGGGGGCAATTTAATCCCATCTATGACTTCCATGTGCAGTAGTAAGCTGCCGATTGGACGTGTTAAAAGGCACAGGGCTGGGAAAGGCAGACTTCTGGACACAGGCAGTCCTTTACATCCTTCAGACTAATGTACAATAATATAGCTGTATCCTCTCTTCTTTTTATTTGAACTTTCTACAAAAATTTCATTCTCCAGCACAATATGAGCATGCTATAAATTATCAAAACTTTTTCTAATCAATGGTCCTACACAAAAAAAAAATATCACTAGAAACCAAACAGCGGTAGACCTAATCACAGCTTACTTTTAGAACATTTCAAAAGCAGCCATTAAACAATTTACAAGTAATCAATAAAGGTGAGTGTCATTCAGTGAAGCCAAGCAGAGTTAAAAGCTTTTGTCTCTGTAAAAAATATTGCAGATTTGTTGGACAGCCTGTAATCTGCAATGATAGATTATATGAAGACGCACATATTCAGAATTAATCATGACAAATTATACAGGTGAAATAAATTATGTCTTGGTGGCAACAAAGTGGCTTTCATTGTCTACCATCTTTGTGTTTTATTGAAATGTATGCATTTTCCATTATCCCTGACACGAACAAAGTCGACGCTGGAAGCCAGGAGCAGAGTGGGGTCTTTGTCTGAACAAAAGTGGGTTTGTTCTTTTCTTGCCTTTTTGGGAATATTTTCTCATCCCTCTCCCTTTTCTTCCATCCGTTTCTCTGCCTCAGCCGCTAATTAACTTATGGACAGAAAAAGAGAGCCCAAGCTAGCAGGCTGCGGCGGTATTCATTGAATAGCAGCAAACAAACTGTGGCATTAAGGAGTGACTGATGTGAAACTATCAGATTCATTATGCAGCTTTTCCCAACCTCCCTGCTGTAACCTAATTCATACAAATCCCATCGTGTTAGCTTTTCATTCATAGCAGCATTGTGTAAGGCAATACCGTCAATCTGATTATGCTGAACTGCAAGGAGAGGGGGCAGCAATTTACATTTGGAGCAGCAAATAAGATTGGATAATAGGTAAAGAAAATAGATACCAGATTGAAAAATTGGTCACAACAGCATTTGAGTGATAGACAAGAGAGAAATTGCAGGAGAAGGAGGGGAACCTCATTGTATCTATATATACACCTCATGACAATTACTCTCCACTGCTTCAGAGGAGGTTTAACTTCAGTTGAATGAAGCATGAATTCATCACTGGCAAACATTATGTTTAGCCCCTAGGCCTAATGTTGAATCCTATGGCGCATGTATGCAGTAGTATGAAGTATTGCTGACTCAAATATGGAGCACTTTGGGCACTGTGCATTCCAAAAAGTAGATGAGATTGTGTTGCTAAGAACATATACACGCACATACAGTAGATACACATGATGATAAGTACATATGACCCTGAATGGAAATGAGAATTTGCATGCATGAATGCTCACTGTGGCTGAGCATGAGCTCTAGTCACACACACAACGCATTAATCAAATGTACTAAATGGAAAATTCATACACTACGTATACATCCTTCTGGGTTTCTTAAGTTCAGTGTAGTTCGAGTCAGATTTAATGAAACATGGCAAAAGTACAAACCCTTCTTATTTGGCCTAAAGACTTGAGACTTGACTTGGACATCTTTGTCACATGATAACAAGCAGCTTATGCCTTACAACAATACTCATCATTATACCTAGTCTGCTCCAGGACACGATGGGCCGAGGGTATCCCGTAGCAACGCACTCCAAAATGGCCGTTTGGTGCACAGTGAGGGTAAGGTTTTCTGGGCCGACCAGAATCATGGGCTCTTTGTAAACAGATGCCTGGGAGCCTGGAGAAAGAAACAGTGGACAGCGGTGAGTTTGGGCCAAGGCATGCTTTAATTGGATTTCTCCACAGTGCATTAACTCGATGTATTGTATCTCTCCGATCAGACAGGGCAACAGTGAAAAGCTGTAGTAGATAAACCGAGAGGAATGGCCTGGCTGAATTCTTGTGATGATGGAAGGAAACAGGAAAGATCGATTCATACATGCCTTTTACTGAACATAAAAAGTCCACTGTATGGACATGTGACTTTTATTGACTGTAATCACCTGAAATGGTGAGGAGTGCCTCTGTGCTGTGTTTTACTCCAGCGCTGTTATGAGCCACACAGCAAAACTTTCCACTGTCCTCCTCACAAACCCCAGTGATCTGCAGGACCCCTGTGGGCAGCAGCGTGTACCTGCACAAGAGATATATTCAGCATTTAGGTCTGTTTAACTGTTTAACAAGTGGTATTTCTTTTAAAAACCCAGGTCCACATTGATCAGCTTCAGTTTACTTTCTTGAATATCAATAGCAATAACATAAATAACATAGGAACAGGCAAGGGATTTACAGAAGCACAACTAAATCATATCTCAGTTTAACTTGTTAATATGACCATGTGGGGAAACCCTTTAAACAATGTGAAGGATCTGCTTTGGAACACTTTGGCCACAGTGTGAACATTGCCTGACTGAGAAGTTTGACCCTACCTCTTGTCGATGGTGTCCACTGGACGGCCATCTTTCTCCCAGCTAATGACTGGCTCTGGCAGCCCATGGATCTGGCACTGGAACCTCGCCACACCAGACTTCTCAGCATGGACTGACTCCGGTTGGACATGGAAATCTGCCATTGCTGTAACGGGAGGGAAAGCAAAGGTTATTATTGGGATATACAATCCCAACGCAGCTACAGAGCAACCTGGTGAGCTCAAAGCTTGGCTGCTCATGCAAAATAACCATGTATAAAATAGAATATAGCATAGATCAGTCTCTTTATAAAGAAAGCCCCAACAAGGAAGTATTGTGCCCTCAAACACAAATTAATTTTGTCAGCAGGGGTCTTGCAAAATAGCATCACATGGACACAGTTTGACGCACGCACGGATGCATTCATTAACATACATTACAAGGACAATGGAAGATAAAGGGAGATGATTCCCAGCATGTGAACACTGACTGGCTAAAATGAGGTAGGTTAAAAATCGCTGTCCAGACGACTAATGCAAAGATCCGGTAATGGTTCTCGAGAATAAAGTATTACACTCATCTCTGAAAGTGCACACTGCTCTCTTAACTCGCTACAACACTCTGAAGATTAATGTGTTTACACAGAGCCGTTTGGAATGAGAACACACTAGAGCCTGCGTAAAGTTATTCTCTGTTATTCTCGTAATTTTCATGTTGGGTTGTATTTTTCAGGCAGAACACAAGATCAGATTTACACTAGATACATGAATACCCTATCTCACACCACAAACAACTTTTAAAATGCTTACATGCTGTCTACATATACATACATAAAACACATATTTGCCAGAATCAGTATGGGAACAGTGATCTTCATTCAGCTGCACTTCACACAGTATGCAGCTACAGCATAACAAAGCATCGAAGGTGGAGTCTACGACAAACTCAATTAGAGGGAGGCCCTATTCCTCGTCCATAGTTCTTCTACCTTCTTCAACACAAGTGCACTCATTTAAATGTCAACCATAATTAAATGGACGAATGAGGGCATATCTGAACACTGTTAGGAATAAAAAGAGGAATGGATGTCTTATTACTTCATAACCTCCTGTTCATCCTTGTGGCATTAATGCATTACGCAGAATTGTAGCCATACAACCCCAAAAGCTTATTTATTCCCCGAACATACTTGAGCATTGTTTGTTTGTCCTTGTAGTAATGTTTTTTGCTCTCTCTCACAGTCTTTTAATGCTCAGGCACTAGTTCATTATATTACTGTCAAGACATGTTTGTCTTTAGTTTACAAACCCATTAAGTGTTTCCACCTTGAACTCCTCCATTGACATCTCAGTCACTGTTATGGTTTGTTGTTGATTTGTATGTTGTAAAAAAGTAGTAAGAGAGACATAGTAGAGTGTAAAATGGTAATATTAGAATAAAAGCTGTTTCAGGAAGACAGAGTAAGTCTAGAGTATTGAGGGTCATTATATTACAGAAAAGTGTAATTTTTCCATTAATGAAGTCTTAATGAAAAAGGTGGCATTCTCCAACACGACATGACCTTATATCTCTGGTTGGATATGAAAAGGTCTGATGAAAATTTAACCATGCTAATTTACTATTCTCCCAGTGACAGTTTACACTTAATATGTAGATCTGTTCTATGTCAATTCTATGTCTGATTCAATTTGATTATTTTTGTCTTAACATTTCCTGAAAAATCATTAACACCCTTCATTCATCCAGCACATACATTACTTTTTAAAGACTATACAACTCACTGGAGCAATTCAGCTTAAGTGCCTATCTCAAGGGTCCAATTTTTCCACATGGGACTCACAGTTGTACCATAATGTGTTCTAGGCCACAGCTTACACTTGAGGACTCAAACATTACAAAGTACATAGTATTTTATTTCACAACCACCTTTCCGGCACATTTTGTTCTTGACACAAGAAGTGCTTGCAAATATGCTTTGCAAATATTGAATAAATTCAGGCATGAGAATAATGGCAGTAAGAAGACCCTTTTTACATGTTATATTTTTGCTGCTGTAGGTGTTGGCAGGGATTCTTTCAGTCTTGCTGTAACACAAAGCCCGGGGCAGACACTTGCAGAGTCAAAGCCCTGAAGGCATCCTAAGAATCTTCTATAAGAAAATGTACAGAAACCAGAAGCTTAGAGTGACTAATGTCATCAAAGCACAGTGCTGTCTTGAAATACAGCCTTAATTTAAGACACATGCATGCATGAGTGTGCACATGCGTGGCGGTGCACACTACTGTTTGTACAGCATGTGTGTGTTGCTGTGAAAGGAACACTGGGGACAAGCAGCAAGAAGCAAAAATGCACTTGAATGCTATAGAACAAAGGAGTTAAAAAGAGGACCAGTACCCACAGGAGCTTTCTTAAGCATCTCTGCCAAGTAGTCATGGTGTCCATCGACACAGCCCCCCCTAACGGGCCCCACCCCTGGCACTCATGCATAAAACATGGATCCTCTAAGAGGCCCACACCCCTGCTACTATCGACATAGTCTCAATGAGACAATTGAAAAAAATAACAATAGGGTTACTTATGCAGATAAACACATATAGAGGCAGGGAAAGTTGTAATGCTGCATGTAATGGAAAACAGCTATTAGTAAGATGCATTGTGCATGTGCTTTTTACTGTTAAGGGCTTGTGGAGTTGAAAGTGATGGCCAATGCACACACACATACAAACAAACACATGCAAAAAGCTGCTTCAACAGAATAATGGAGCTCAATCGATGCTGCATGCTGCTGTAGGAAAAGGCGGGCACACATGAGGCAACGCAGCACCATCACTCATCCCCTCAACTCGCTGCAACACACCGCTTTCTATTGTTTTTCACTCTTCCTTTGCGCTGCGTTGACAGACAATCACACATGATTAAAGACTGTCCACTAGCAGCATGACGCTGCTGGCTTAAATGGAGCAGGTCTAATTACTGCAATAAGGGAGCGAATGGTTGGGGTGCATACTAAAAAGAAATCCATACACAAGTGCACAGCGAGGAGATTGCTGTGGAGCACATGTTTGATGCTTCCTCAGTGACAAGCACAAAAGAAGAATGAGCGATGTAGTAATATGAGGGAAGGTCAGCGACAGCAAATGTGGTGCGTGGTGATTTAGATGGAAAGCCTCGCTGTAAATCAGCCACTGTCACAACTGTGGTCATTTAATAAGAACCATCAAGTGAGATGCACTTCTCATTATGTGCAACAAAAATGGCAATAACAAAATGTAAGCTCTTACAATTGTTTCTTTCTCTGAAGAAGATACTGAAATATTAATGTGATACACGTTTACAATTACTGATTATTGAATTTGAGGCCAGTCAATATTGATGCATCTCCCTATCCTTTAATTCCACACTCTTGATCATGTACAGCCGAGAGCCAAGCCATTCAACATTCTCATTTTCATGAGCAGCTCACACGTATCTAATGACGTAGTGTAGATTATACTGTGATCATTTGAATGAGCCTCTCTGGATAATTTTTTGCCTAATAGCTCTGAAGTAATGATCCTTTTCTTTATAGCTTTGTTAACCCCCCACCCCCCTCACACACACACACACACACAGGCAAAAGAATGATTAACAATCAGGATAATGTCTGTGACAACTCTGCCTTCGGATGAAACCGGCCAACTGACGAGTGCTTTATTTTTTATTTTCCTTCACAAAGTGCACTCACATGCTGATGTTTTTCCGCGTGGTGGATGATTCATTGATATGACGGTAATAATGGCAGGAGAGGACCGCATATCAAACCTGCTGCTATTGTGGAAAGCTCCAGTAACCCCATGTTCTAATGTCATTGCCCTCCTGCACTTCTAGAATCCCCCTCCATCTCCCAAGTACATTTCAACCGATTTCATTCCCCCCAAGGCTCCGCCCCCCTCCGAGTCCTCTCTAGCCTGTGACATCATTAGGCACATGTTGTTCAAACAGCGGTGATAATTGCCCTGGCCACCCCACCCCCAACCCCCTTCCCTTTGTCGCGGTAAACCACTAAAATAGAGATGGGGGGGAATAAATAATGAAGATGGCAAACGCAGTGCTATTCCGACATGGAGAGCGCACACTTCAACCGCCTTTAAACAGGCATCACCTAAAATAGCGAGCTCTGTTCTGAGACCCTAGAGATGGCATTTTAATGCAGATGTGATATTTTATTGGCTCCTTGCCTCCACACACTTCTCCCTATCCCCACTCAACCACCATAGGCACTTGTGTGATCAATCTGATGCTTGGTGGTGCGTGGTGCTTATTACCTACGAAAGAAAGGACTACGAATGCATGTTCCATCCTTCCCTGACTCACTCCCATTCCTCTCTTTTAATGCTTTGGCACATCAACACCTTACTGTGTCAGTATCTTTGCATGTGCAGCAGTGTTGGAGAGTTGTTCATCTGCCACACGGCTCAGGTGGCTGATGTACAGATGGAAATGAGGACAGTAGGTCTTGTGAACCAGCTCTGCTGATCATTTATATTGAAAGCTGCAGCCAATAAACTGGATATGTAATAGGGTCTATATGGCCATACCTTTAAAAACATTACTTTTAATATTACCAACAGGCAGGTGTAGGGGTAAGTGCATGTTGGACCAGCAGTACGTGACTGCCCAGTAACCAATAATAATACATGGGATAGCAACAGGTTAAAATATTTTTATCTGCACTTATTTGCTCCCACAAAAAAGTGCAGAAAAAAATCATTTAAAAAATATTTTATTTGCACCAACATGTGGTGTAACACCATACACCACATGTTGGTGTGGTGTATGGTTTTAAGTTTAGAGCAAGAAAGTGAGCCTTTTGTCGGTATTGTTACCAGCTAAAATTAGTTTTTTATGTTTGTATGTATGTTTTTTATGTTACACAACACAAGCAGGTTTTGCTATATATGACCTTAATCAAAAGTAATTGTACATTGTCCCAATCCTATTTTATAATGTGAAAAATCATTGTAGAATCTGACATTCAACTTCATTTAACTCAAATAATTTCAAGAAAACTATTGAATTGAGTCATTCAAGTTTTAATTATTGTCAATGATTTCTATAAATGTTAAAGGAACATTAGATTAGACTGGGATGTAACTAAAGGTTATGTGCTTTTGTGTTTGGTGCATTCAAATCAATAGTGTACCATTCAAAAGTTTACTAAAGCAGAGAAAATAGGTGCCAAATTGTATCTGTAATTATTTCAAAATTGGCATACATTTACCTCAAAACACAGATTTCAGTGTCACTTTTCCCTTAATGCATACAACCCTCCGTTAGAGAGAGATGAAATACCAGCCTTTGGTATTCCCAAGCTTCTGGATCAATTAAAAGTACAGTAAGATCTACAGTGCCCTATGTGGGTTTAAAAATAACATGCTGAGAAGAAGAGCACTCCCTAAGACATTACTCTGATGCATATTTCATGCATTTGCAGAAAATCTAATTCACAAGCACCGCCTCGTCTCAAATTTCAGGAGTGATCTTTCTTTGTTGCTTACCAAATGGTATATTACCTCACACAGATCAGCTAAATGTCAACCAAAGGACACGGACATTCTGCGTTGTCTATAGTAGTCTAGTTATTCTTTGAATAAATCTTTACTGTCACACAAGACACTTGTCTTGTGTGACAGTTCTCTTTGTCCCAAAGCAGACATATTCCTTTTTCCTAACATTACTGTTTTTAATAGGCTTTTCTGCTCACATTGAAGGCTAGTTTTGACTGTGTGACTGTCCTTAGTCTGTTGAATTGATCAATAATATAGAAACCCTGTGTAATAATATAGTAAGATACTATTAGGGTGCTCAGTTGCAGGCCAGGAGCAGCAACAGTTAAAGCTCACAAAAATGCTTTAGATTTTGAGATCAATTTAAAGAGATTTGTCCCTCTGAGGTATAACTAAGAGCATTATTCCTAAATGTCAGAGCATTCACACAAATATGCTCTTTTTAAACACTTTTAAAACACAATTAATTGCAATAAAAACACAATAATTAGCCACAACACAGGCTACTGGTCACAGGTCATTGACTGGCTCCTGAAAATATAATTATTTAAATCAAAAGACATTTGTAAGTAACTGCTGTTAAGATGCATAGCTTCAGGCTGTAGTCGATTAACAAATGACCCTAAGTATAATATTTTAATCCTAAAAGTAAAGAAGGGGTTAGATAGGCTGTAGAGGTTGTCTATGTGTTACACTCACAGAAAACATTATTGCTCTGATTGATAAACACAACAACGCTAATTTTCTCAATTAAGTACACTGATGTAACTACAATGCTTCTTGCCTATTAATAACAACATAGTTAGCATAGACCAGACAGGCTTTATGCGCCACTCTAGCACCACCTAACATCACTCCATGTAAACCCCTCCACACTGCTGTACCCTACTCCGAAACGCATGGCCCGCCCTCCCCAGGACCCCGCTCCAGCACTGAGCCCCACATCTCGACACTAAGCCCCAGACAGTCACTTCAGCATGCACGCCCTAATTAAAGAGGGAGCTATTAAAGCACAACAGATGCTGAAAATTAAGGGATTATTTAAATGACTCACAGCCTTGGCTTGGGTGAGATTAGAGACAAGCCCGAGAAAGTGTGAGATCTGGGAGAGGACAAAAGAGACAGGAGGGGCTAAAATAACACACAGACTGGGGTGACAAAATGAACTTTATTATAGTAGTTTTATTTAGAATTAACTGCCATGTGTATCACTTAGTGTCAGACATGTTGATACTTTGTTTCTTTTAATTAGCAAAAATGAATGAGCAACAACAAAGAAGGGATTTGATGTGTGAGAACATAAAGACCACCTTTTGTATCATGTAACTTGTCGATCAACTGCATACTCATTCAAACATTCTCTCAAATATCAGAGCATTGGCTTAATAGGTTTTAACACATTCAATAGGGACCTCTCTTCTCCAAAGATCTCACCTATTAGACAGTGGGTTTTCCAAACGGCCCATCAGATTACTCACTCTATGCTGGAACACAGATGTCTTTCTTTTGGACAGCAGGTGTGCCCGGGGTTTTAAGTGCTAGGAGACCATGCCTTTGTTAGTAACATGCTCACATGTCCAGCCTTTGGCCCATCAGAGTCTCTAAGGGTTTATCTTGTGCATAATGTGCATCATCTGTAGCAGACTCCCACAAAGCGCCGCTACAATGACCAACACAGAGAACTAACATTATTGTTCCTGACCAGTAAGAGAAACCACAGCAATGAGACTACACAGAAACTACACTGAGGTCAATAAAAGTATAACTGGCTTCCCTTACTCCTTGTGGTCCTTCTTCCAAAATACCCCATTCCAACCAAATCTGCCAAAGACTTATGCCCTGTAACATTTTAGGCAGGGTCACAGGCATCAGTTCAACATTAAAGAGTAAACAGAACAAAATCCTTTAACAGTAACATTATTTGAGTGATATGTAACCAGCTATTGCAAAATATGTATTTAACAGTAACTAAAAAAGAGAGGAACCCTTCAGTTCTGGGAAAATAATACATTTTAGACATAAAATTGAATACAAGATCATGTATGCCACACTCACAATATCTTTTCTGATTGTGGTGTTGCAGAAAGATAACATACTTCTCAATTGGAGCTACATTTGAGTTAAAGCAACAAAATGCCAAAAACTAGGTCCAAATAATAGATGAAATGACAAAATACATACATACCTCACAGAGCAAGTAATTTCTCCTCTAGAAGAACTCTAGAAGAACGTTTAAGTTCAATAAAATATATTTTAGATATGACTGACAAGCATTAATGTATTCTGGATGCATTCCTTCTCATTTCCCATAGCCTAACCAAGCCCTGACAAAACATTATTCTTGTCTTTGTGATACATTTGCTACAAGGTTTATGACATTTTTCATTTTCTCACCTGAGGCTCCCATCCCACAATACCATGTTCTAGTTGCCCAGGGGTCACCTATCTAATTATTATCACAAATACTTCAGCATGCATTCAAATGAGACGCTGCTCCCTTTACATGAGCCCATATCAACCTGAATTATGTGCTGTCTCTTTCACCGTACACACAAAAGCCAAGACCCCTGTCTTGTCAGTCCTCACTGTTTGAGAGAATGAAATATTTTCCTAACGTTTACAGACATATGGAGTTTTAAAAAAAAACATGTATATTCTAATGGAAATGCCATTAAATGCTTGTCTTACTCGTCCACGCCTCTTGTTTTGTCTAGCCAAAAATAAGTGAGGCCCTCTGACAGCAGTGACACTGAAAAACAACCAAGATGGACATTTGGCATCACAATTCTCCCCAGTCTTTCACTCATTACTTCCCCCTCATTAGAGGACAA
Source organism: Neodontobutis hainanensis (assembly GCA_024349245.1). NCBI lineage: Eukaryota > Metazoa > Chordata > Actinopteri > Gobiiformes > Odontobutidae > Neodontobutis > Neodontobutis hainanensis. The sequence continues at coordinate 2,919,621 of JALDNG010000002.1, read as the reverse complement.
CTGTTGGCAAGGAGGCCACTTTGAGGACGTAAAAGTACTTGTTATAGTTTGTTTCCTAGATAATATTTTAGTAAAGATAACATCATTGTATGTACATATCTGCGTTTCTTCCTAGCTGTACTTAAGTTTGTCTGGACTTTGACTTTGACCGTGGCTTTGAGTGGGATTTGTGTGATCTGAGACAAGATGGATGACCCCACATCTGGCGCTCCCATGGGACTTGTGAAAGACGTAAGGCGGGCCCAGTGCGCTCCACTGCATCTCACAGCACCCTGAAAACCAGACTCCCCAAATGTCTCAAACGGCTGTGTAAATCTCTCCCCTTCCTCGGACTGTCCCACATGTTCGCTGAGAGAGGGTGGTCCTCAACTGTGATGGTCGTACTAGGCATTTATACCAAGCCCTAAAACATTTATCCTGCCATGCATATCCAATCAATAATATTGGGAGTATTTTAGATTCCAAGTCAATTTACTGTAGCATGTAAAACAGTTTCAGCACGCCTAACAATCTGAACACTATATTAAAACATTAGAGTTATGTATTTGAAATTATTAATATTATTTATTTATTTATTTGCCTGGGACAGTGCACGTTGATGAACATACTGAGACACAGCCACGTGAATTGAAACATGCAAGATTGTAGCCTTTGGCTAATTTCCATCTGTTGTCCCAACATTCTCACACATTTATACACCAGAGCAGTATCACTGGAGGCAAGGTAAGTGACGTTCCCAAGGACACAACAACAGGATGAACTGGGGAGAACAGGAATCCACCTGAGCTACTGTGCCCCTATTAAAAAATCAATAGTGTGAACATAACCTAAATCTGTAATAATTTAAGAATCTGGATAATAAATATGTAAAAGCACAGGAAAATTCATCTCATGAACTGCTCACATGTTAAGACATACAGAAGGTCAAGAAAGGTCTGTAAAAGACGTGCCGAATCAAATTCTTTTCATCTTTTAAAAAAATGACATCCCTTGCTGACATTATCTTGCGGCATGTGTCAAACTTGACCTTAAAACAGCTGGATAGTATTTAGTATAGTTGATTTACATACATCGCTCTAAAACACATTGATGCATTGTAAAAGGGTTGAATAGACCATAATTACATTTTTTTTTTCTCAAACGCAAAAGCAGAAGCCCATATGCCGGTTGGTACGTTCTCAAATGCTGGCAGTGGTGTGAGCAACTACAGATAGCTATCTCCTACTGAATAGCACTGTTCTCAGCTTATCCATTTTAGGCAGGCCAACTGTCATTTCAGCCTGCTTTCTCTGTCCCTCTTTGTCCTCTGACTCTTTCACTCAATCTCAATCTTAAATAAGCACGAACTGTCAATTACAGGCTTTAAAATTGAAATGTTTTCATTACTTCACTGTAAATAGTCTTTTAGGTAAGAGTAATAACACCTGCCCTAGTTAGGCACCAGAGATAAGACAGGGTTTATTATAGAGAATGTAAAAAAATATGAAAACCTATGTGACAGTCAGTAAAGAAACGCAACTGTGGTCATTGAGCAATGTAGCGCAAGGATAACCTATTAAAATGGAAAGAGGTTCATTCATTTTAAGAAATAATCCTTCTCAGTTGAAAACCAGTGACACTTTACACTTCACTTAAAACACGTGGACACACTTATTCACGTTTGATGGCTTATACATGGCGAAGGTACCTAGACATGCCCAGACCACTGACATGCACAAAAATTAGTTTCCCTCCATCCCATCCACATATAGGATCACTCAGGGCCTTCTCTGCTCCGTCAGGTCTACTGACAGCAGTAATGAGTTTCTTCTCTGTGCAAGCCAACTGGCACCCACTCAAGGGAATTTTTCAGGCGGAATTGCAGCCATTAATCACAATCCCGAGTAACACTGTGCCATCACATGTGTGGCAAACAGACATTGGATCACGGAGGGGCAATGGGAACGCAGCATTGCAAAGGAAGTGTGTGGACTGTGGACTTATGGGGAAGGATGGAGAAGAACCATAAAAATCTAATACGGCTTAATAAAGCTCCTTGCTGGGAGGTTAGCGTGAAGAGAAAGGAAGACAGAAACCAGCAAATAAGCAGATGCTCTAATCTGTAAATATGAGCTTAGTTAGTGTGAAGAGACCTGCTATAACATCAATCATGAGAAACGAGATGGATGGAGACATGGCAGCCAGGCAAGAGGAACCTTTAAGGATGGGTAGTTGTTACATAAATATAGCACACTCAAACTGTGTCCACACTAATCAGTTTTATGTTAAAGCCGAATAAAAACAATCACTGTTTACACGATACTGCATACTGCAATAAACAAAGCAGAGGGCGCAACAGGGAGAGACAACACATAGTTTCCCTGACATCCCCTCTTTAGACAGCTAGAAGCTCCAGTCTGTTTTTCATTTTTTCCCTCTCTCTTTCCCTCCATTCAAGCGGCCAGCTGACTGCGGTCACCAGGGATATTACTGCCCCCGTACTGATCTGAGGATCTAAGCCCTCCAGTCGGCTCCAAATCATAGTAATATGCAGCGAGTAACCCCCAGCTCCTTTGTAGGTACATGTGCTATAGCCTCAGCCACGCCCACCTCCAGAGTCAAGCTCACATCAATATAGGAGCAAATAAAGCCGCCGCAGTGAGCCACGCAGGAGGAGATAGGGAAGGCCATGTCATAAGCACTTAGTGTTACATGACAGTGGGTGAGGAATGAAAGCCCTTTGTCTCTGCAGCCTTTACCTATGCTGTATTGGAGGACAAAGAATGAATTGTTTACTATGATTCATCAGATAACCAAACACTATTTCCAGGTTATGAGTAAATCAAGGGCAACTGGAGATAAATATAAATAAAAAGCATTTGTTTCTTAAAGGAAACAAATTTAGGACAAAGGATACAGTAAAGATTTATGTTGCTATTTTGCTTCTACAGACACAGATGTGTTTAAGCAGAACTAAGATTTGAGAAGCTCCCCCTCACCAGCTGTGCAAAAACAAAAATGGCAAATACATTACAAGAAATTAATGTTTTTAGAAATTGTCTTTTAAAGTCCTTATATATACATTGTTTGATTGTTTTATTCACTGTCAACCAAAACGTTATATGTAAAAAAAAAAATCACTTCTGAAAAATTATTTTCACTATTTTGGAGTCTAATTTATTGTACATTTTATTGTCATAACAACTGAGTACTTACAAACTGTGTTTTAGGTGGAATTTGATTTGACAGTAGACAGTATTTTAGCTCATATTTTTAGTTTTAAGGACAAAAATGTATATACACCATAACTTTTTACCTGCAGATAATTGATTACCAAGTCAAATTAAAAGAATGTATTGTATGGGCAGTACTTTTTTTACAGGACATTTGACTTTTGACTATTTTCAATTACTTAATCATGACTAGAAAACTACACTTTCAATGTTCATTCAATGTTCATTCAATGTTTTCCTGTAAGCATGCTAAAACTGACTTGTTTCAAATGGATTTGGAGTTCAGGTAAGAACAGACACATACACATAAAACACTACTAATGTTTACTACACGTTTGTGACCTGTACTTGAAAATGGCCCTTATCCCTGACTCTCATCACAACCCAACCTTTAGTGCTCAGCCCGTCGTGTCATCTTTTCTCAGCCCTGCCGAGGATGGGAGGAGAACAACGATACGCTGTCAGACATGAGCACATATCACAGGCTCCTCCAACCCATCAGCCCACTAACCCTCTAAAACTGTCTCCCTGCTCACAAATAATGCCTATGCTGGGAAATGGAGAGGGCTATTACACTCCACGCATCATGTTTCATCTTTTCACGCCGAGGCAATGAAATGGTACGCCTTATGACTTACTAACACAGCACATGAAACCACTTCTATAAAAAAAAAAAAAAAAACAAACATAAAAGTGATACAAGACTGCATGATGGATGTTACAAATTCTTTATATGATTATCAAATAAACACATGTCATCCTCTTTGCAGCTTTTCAAAGAAGGCAATGTGTAGAACCATTACGATTCTCACAACCATTTAACTGAATATTGTTTCAAGTTAGAATAAATCCGTGCTTTCATAAAGGTCCTCAGTAAAATGTATCGAGGGACATAAAAGCAGTTTTACCGTCAGATTGTACAGTCAGTGACCATGCGGGGTCCTGTGCCAAAGTGCGCACATGTCTGCGTCTGTGCGGCAATTTGATGTTATCCGTAGGTAATGTTCATGTTACAGTGATGAATTACGAGTCTAGGGTCAGGGGAGCACTTTTCTGGCAGGTTCTAATGGCAGAGGCATGCTTGTTGGAGCTGAGCAAGCCTGGCCGAGTTGCTTTGCATTTGGCTTCCTGTCGAAAGCTGCCCTTGAAACAAAGCTGCAGGGGTCGCGGGGTCACAGCACAGCATCAGAATGGAATGTTCCTTCCTGGTTCAAGGTCCAGTCTCTAGAGCCAGAGGGGTCCCCCCGAGATCACAAGAGACCACCGACACATGCTCCAGCTCTCCCCAGGCTTAAGCCAGGTTTAGTTTACTTATTCTGCAGTCTCTAACTGGTAAAAAAAAAGTCCCAGTTAGTACAGTGCCAGGTCATCTACACATTCTGGTAAATCATGTTAACATTGTTTGAGTCTTCACAGTCTTCATAGTTGTATGTGCAGTGTCACAGTGACACTGCACGTACAACTATAAAATCCATGATGATGGATTTTATATTGTTATTATTGTATTTTTAATGTTATTAAAAGGTTGTAGTGTATGCTGCTGTCCATGTTTGATTGATTTTTTTTTTGCTACTGATTGGGTGGCTTAAATTCCTTGCAACTAACAAACCTCTTTTGGGGGGTCAACAATGCCTTTCAAAGGTCAAGTTCTTATTAAATATTTTTAAAGGTGTAAAAATTCTCTAGGTTACCTCAAAAGGTCTTCATTTGGCAATTAGGTTTAGCGTTCAAATACACACTGCCACGGCTCATGCAATACCATTACTGCAGTTCAAAACAATCGTTTTGATTCTCAATACTGTGAATAATGCAGTTAAATAATAAGAAACAAGTGGCTGTTGTGGAGGTTTTGGTGGCAGAACTGGTTTCCTTTACTGTGGACATTGCACATAGGTTGTCAGGAGGAAATTGGCCTTCTCAGAAATGTTTTATCTGATGCCAGCAGCAACCTCTTCTAATTGGTTCCTGTGGAATTTATTTTATCCCTAGAGGCCTTTCACACACAGACAGAGGCTGTTAACCCCAAACACTTAAGTTTGTATGTGACAGCTATCGGCAAGAGAAGTCACAATTAATTGAACTTTTATGTTTTTATTAATTGGATACATCTCTAATAGGATTTTCCCTCTGCTAAAACTAGTAAACTAATGTCCTACATTACACTTTTAATGACATGACCCAATATTAAGGTTGCTCTTTATTTACATTTAGATGTTATTTGCATATTTAACTCTTGGCAAAAACGCCTCACACTGTAGTTCCACACTAAATTCACAGCACAATGAATCCTTGAAGAGCATCCGTTATGACTGAGACAAATTACCCGTCCTCTATGAGCGACTAGAAATGTGCTTATCTGGCTCCTGTTCTTGTAACTTGCTGCGTGGCACGTTTGGAAAAGGGCAGGGTTAGTGCTGCTTCAATGTGGCAGGTTTCTGCTACCTTATTTTACTATGAAAGCCAAGGTCACTGCCACTGCCCCGGGAGCCAACAGACAGGGGGATGGGGTCCCAGGAAGAAAAGGCACAGGAGGCCGAATGTTGGGGGAGGGAAAGCACTATGGTAGGAGAATAAAAAAGGGGAGTGGTATTCTGCCCTAATGCACACAGAAAGGTCACAGTTTCCCAGATAAACTCCCCTCTCCATCGCAGAGCCCCCACAACCTATGACCCTGCTATTTCTAAGTCAGTTCAAGAAAGGGGAGGGATGGTGCAAAGGGAAACACACCCACCCAGAGTCAGGGCTGACAAAAGGGGGCCTCAGCCAAAACTAGTTGAGCTGTTTAGGAAGAACAAATGATCAGGCCACCGTCATAAAACAGAGCCACCAGAGGCTGCACATCTTCGCTGCCTCTGTCTGTTCCCAGCCACTCCACTGGCCCGCATTTAAAAATACTAACAATAGGCTCAAAGAGGGACCCCAACTTACATACACACACACACAAACAAAGCAGAGAGAGGCGAGAGGTTGCTGGGGCCCAATGGACCACTGTTGCCTGCCCATCACTGACTACTCTTTGTCTCTGACGCTTCTGCTTATTGGCCACCAGAGAAAGATTTTCTGATCCCTACTTAAACAAAATAGAAAACTGGACACCCACACAGAGGCCCAGTGTGTGTGCCTGTGAATAACCTTCCACAAGATAACATAATCCTGTTTTTTTATTTTTACTGCTAGCATCTCAGACATGTCTGGACTGGGGGTCAGTCATAAAACAAGGCGAGAGTTAATACAGCCCTCGGCTTCCCTGATTAAATGTTTTGTTTTTGTCTCGTCAGCGCTGTCAAAGGCACGCTTGGAGCCCCCTGATATAACTGAAGCTTTGGTTTCACACTGCTATGTCACTTTACACCAGCACTTTAATAAAAGACTGACAGCCTGACACTGCTAGACAATCATTCACTTTCACATTCACTAGGAGCAATTTAGATCTACCAATTCACCTTCACCTGCATGTCTTTTCAAAACACTGCATAAGGCACAAATACATCCTCATCAGCATGACCTGGCAGTCAGTGGTCTTGGAGACTTTTACACACGCAACATGTCTGCCAAAGGAGAAGACAGGAAATGGGTGTTTTGTTGGATGGTGCAGACCCTGTAAAGGCTTTTAACTGCACAATCTGGTCATAAAGGCTGTGTTAAGTTTAGTGAAGCGCGGTGACGGGGCAGCACCAAGCGCTACAACTAAAGCCTCCAGCCATAGGAACACCAACACACACACATCCAAATCCTTAATGTTTTCACTGTCCTTGAGCTTAACTTGTGTACCCTGAAATACGATTTTGTGCAAGTTGCATGTACACATTAATAATCCACTTAGACCCCAGGGAAACTAGGGGTACTTGTATTAACGCATGCACGATACAACATACTGCACTTTGGATTTGTCTAAAGCAGCATGGTTAATGGCAGTGCCATGTGGATTGTAAAGCCAGACTCCAGACTGGTCCGCCCCGTCCCACCTTTGGCTTGGCTTCTGCTCTCGTTCCTTTCACCTTTACCCTCTATTACTGAAGAATTCCTCCCAGGAGCCTTAAAAGCAGGCAGAAGGAATTTTTGGCCCCCTTTTCATTTGTTTGTTCGAGAATACTTAGGCTGGTCCAGTGACATCCGGAGACCAACTCACAAACCCACTCAGGCTTCATTAAGACTTTGCACTTGTGTATTTGGACACATTTGTGCAAACATAACCAAACTAACACACTGTACTATTTCTCAGTGTCAGTGATTTAAAAATATATCCATTGGTCTAGTCTTTAGTCCATTTCTTCCAATAAACCTTCACATAAATCTCATTGGAGAAATGTTCTTTTAGTCTTGTAGTGGAAAATTAGTAACTACTTACTGTAAATCTTTTATTTGTATGTTGACTTTCAGAACATAGCCTACTTTCAGCCAGACCTGGACGATTTTTAGGGAAAGTGATTGACATGACATTAGATAATAAGCCTTAAATTAAGACTGTATTACTAAAACGTAAAGTAGAAAAGCTTAAAGCATGGGTGGGCAATTATTTTTTTCCCAAGGGCCACATTAGAACACAGGACTCTTGTGGAGGGCTGGGCCAACAGGGAACTCACTTACGCTCAATAAAACACATTTCTTTTAACTATACTAACTATACAAGTTTGAACTATAGGCAAAACAGTATGTGCAATTAACTCTACAGTCACAACTGCACCTTCCTCAGTTTTAGATCCACTCTTCACAGTTTTTTCTAAAACCAGTGACTAGAGATGCTAGCTTTAGGAAATGTTGTTACTGCATTTTGTATAGTGGAATTAACTGATCACTGCTGAATATTGAAGAAAAAAAAGAATACATGGTGTTTAATCATAAAATATTAGTTAATGCTTGACAGGCCAGATTAAACAGCACAACAGGCCGCATGTGGCCCCTGGGCCTTATTTTGCCAACCGCTGGGTTAAAGCTAAGGATTCTGGACTTAGTTTTCAAGGTGAAGACATTTCAACTCTTGTCCAAGCGACATTGTCAATTCTGAGTTTAACTGATACAAGAGCTGATCTTATATCACTAGAGGGAGGGGCTTACTTAACCTGGCAACACTCTGCGTCAAAAAATATTCCACCCTAAAGAGAGTAATGTGGGGTATGCTGTTCAGTGAAGAGTGCGGAAACAATAGATTTTTTTAAGAGGATGTATCAGCACAGAAGAGTCTGCAGTCCACCTCCACCTCAAAGAAGAGAGTCCTTTGAGGACAGCAATGTTTGAATCTTGGCAAGTGAGACCAGATGGTTTGAGAGAGGAGTAAAGGAAGCCATTTTTGTTCAAATGGATCAGGCCTACATTATCACCTGCCAACTATTTACAACAATGTTTTGAAACCTAAATCAAAACTGTTTCACTCTAGAAGAACAAAAAACCTGAATTGACCTGTGACACTAACAACTCACCTGAGCCTTAACGACTCTCTCATCAGGCGTCACACTGCCCCTTCATAGTTAACGACAGTGAGATCAGAACAGCCTGGTCCAATCAGAGTTTCAGGTCAAACCCCTCCCTCTAGAGATATAAGCTCAACTCTCGTATCAAACTCAGAATTGACAAAGTCTCTTGGAGAAGAGATGAAATGGGTTCACCTTGAAAACAAAGTCCAGATGCATTAACTTTTTCTTCAAGATGACCTTGATGACTGATCACAGACAAAATAGAGTAATCAAAGAAGTACAAAGTTTGTCTTTTAGAAAATCTTTTTAAACCAAACTGTGATTTTCTTTCTTTGCATTTGATGTTCTTTTCTCTGCATCTATGAGCACAGTATTATCCTCTTGTGGTTGGTTTGCATCAAATTGCCTAAAGGGTTCAGAGAACAGATGTCTTCGTATAAATTTGTTAGTTAATCGAGATGAACACTGAATATGTCCTTAAATACAGTATATATGCAGTCATGTTTTTAATGTAACACTGTAAAACTAAATTAAATCCAATCCAAACAAACATGCAAACCGTGAAACCATTTCTTATTTCTCCCTAAAAGACTTACAGTACAAAAAGATCGATTATAAGCCTGTTCAGTGTGAAGACAGTGCGCCTGGAGGAACAGGCGAAATGCCCGAATGAGAGCAATTTTTTGAGCCCAGCTGTTCCTCCACCATCTGTCTCTCTAGCTTGGTTTAGCTGCTTGATATGCCAAGTAATGCTGTTAACACAGCAGATATTTTTAGAGCTTAATGGTGTCCATTCTGCTTGGTGCTGTAGCATCACCCTCATCTCTGCTAAAACCCAACTGCCTGGCTCATATCCTGTCAGCACCTGAAGCAGAAGCAGGAGCAACCTCTTGGCTTCCTACTAAATTTTTTCAGCAAGTACAGTTAGAATAATTAGACAAATCTGTTCTTGGTAGACATTCAGTTTTAAGCATACAACTTAAAACTGAATGTCTACCAAGTACATCTACAACACGTTTTTACTATATGGTAATGTACTTATAAATGAATTGAACAACCAAATCATCCATCAAACACATATACTATAAGACATCTCAGACACCACTAAACAATGCCACTTCAACTGAAAGTCACTGTCACATAATAACTGTTATCAGTAATGTAAGATAAAAGGCATGCTATGAGCAGCCTCTAAGCTTTTCCTCTGCTTCAAGGTCAATTACATGTCACCATCAGGAGAAACAAGACATGCACACCGTACATATCCACAGGAGAGCGTGACAAGTGCAGCATTTGTCAAAGCAAAAAATACAGTTATGAGTTGTCATTAGGGATTTCACCACTGCTGTTTATCCAGCTCCTTTTGTAACCCATAATAACAGTGGCAAAGAGAAATGAGTCACCCCTTACTTTAGAAAAGAAAAACAATGTTTTTATTGTTGTCCTTCAAAATAAATCAGTATGTGTGTGAATGGACAGTAACGTGACTGTTAAGTGGGCAGGTGTGCAGTAATGAACCGAGCTGTGGAGTAATCACACAACACAGCATCCCAAGGCCCATCTTCTGTGAACAAAACAAATAAATGAATTTAAAAAGTGGATATCTAATGCAGCTAAAGGGATGGAGGGTTTGACTACACAGCAGACAGCAAAATACACTAATAAGCAGTCGAAAATAAATATTATCTTGCCTCGTCTTAACATCACCAGTGACATTCAATGGCAAATACACTTAAGACAAATGCACGGAAGATTGTGCATGAACTTTGATCTTTGAGGGATTAAAATGAGTGGATAAAAGAGCTGATGTTTAAATGTCAGAATCTAATGAGTTGTTGGGAGGCAAGCAAGCAGAGCTAAAAGAGAAGGAGGAGAACATAAAAAGGGCGGGGCTTGGCTCACAGACAAAGGGAGCAACAAGGATGGTGCTTGAGCATTGCCCAGGCATGAGGCCATGAGAGAGGAGGGCTCAAGAAGGTCACGGGGTGATCTATAGCCAATGCATTCCCTCCAAAGACACATGCACAGACACTCCAACCTCAGGTGCTTCTAAATCATCTCTGGAGTGAGTGTTGGCTAAACTGCCACATGGCTTGGTAAGAGCATGAAGATCTTTGCTGCCTTCATTTACTCATCTGATGGTCTCCGTTTAGGAAGTTCTTTATATTTGTGTGTTCATGTGCTTTTAGGTAAGAAAGTTCACAGACAGGCTCAATGATTAGTTAGTAAAGCCAATAATTAACAAGCCACACTGATGAATCTACTTCTGTTGCCATGTTATGATGCAAGAAGATGTAAGAAAGTTGAGCACCAAATTTGTCTCATTTCAATGCATTTTCTCACCCCTAAAGAATCAGCCAATCAGGTGAAGTTATTTTCATTTAGACCCCTGAGAGGAGTTAAATTCACACAAACAAGAGGCATGTGTTTATAGTAAGACACTTTTACAGGCATCCTCCATCTTCTCCCGTTTCATCCATTACAGCCCCCTGGGTCCCTCGATTTCATTAAAGTCTCATTCAGGAGGCTACTATTATAACGCTGCACAATTTGCCGTGACAACATGACTAAACAAGAAGGCAATCATCATTCATCAGCTACAGCCTCCATACTGATACAGGGGAAGCAGTTGGACCAAGGAGCTTTCAATAAGCACAGTTACACCATTTTTCTCCAGTGTTCCCCTGTCGTTTCATTGAGTTCACTCTTCATAGTGTGTTTGCAAATCTTTTTGCCAAATAGTCCCTGAGGTCAATTGCTGTCTCCTTTTATAAAAAGGGCAGGGAGAAAAATTAATTATTTATTAACAAAGCATCAACTCTTTCCAATTAATTCAAGACAAAAAATACAAAAGCAAGTCATTTCAATTGATCCTAAAAGCTATTTTGTAACAGGGGGCTTTTGTGCTGCGTTGCCTGGTGACGCTGCTGTGTGATGGGGGAGGGGCAGGAACCCCGGCTGGGTCCACTGTAGCCGCCTTGTCATTCATCTGCATGATGAAATGCTTCCTGAACCTAAGCTAATAAGGAAATTGGAGGGAAAGTGAGCTAGGTAAATGGAAAAAAACACTCATCAAAGACATAATATTTGGCAAGAAAAAAAACAAAAAAACATTCTTTGACTGGTCACCGATTTAGAGGGTCAACAAGGAGTCGGCCCTACACTAGCCCCCAGCGGTGAGTGAACACAAATGCTTGCCAAGCAAATAAAAGTAACATTTATTGAAGAAGCAATAATGTGGAGGATGCAAAAGAATGAGATTGTCTACTGGGAGGGCAATAAAGAGGCTTTCATAATCACAGCACAGTGATCAGTCAGGGCTCCGTTGTGAGGGGGCAATAATGCAGCAAAAATCAGCTGAGAAATAAAAAGACAAACACTTTTAAGGAAATAATCACAGTTATGGACAATTTCTCTAAAAATACAGAATGGTAATCCTTTATTGAGAATAACTTATTATTCATCTTAAAGCTTCAGATCCAAGTGGTGCAGCTCAGAAGATAAAACAATCTACAAAATGCCCAGAGATAAGGCTTTTAAAAAGGCCCTCATATAAAAGGGTTTGGCAGATATAATATAGAAATTAAGACTAGAGCAACAGAAGAATGTCAACACGTTCCTTGAGCAAATAAAATTGAATGAGACGTTACGAAGAAGGAAAGCGGCATTCAAGTGTTTATTACAAAATATCAAAATGTTCAGTGAATGTAAATATGGACTTTCAGAAGCTTAATGTTGTGGAAATCCCAAATAGTGGTCAAATCAGTGATTATATCATCCCTTTTTTCTGACAGGCTTCACAAAGACTTATAGTTATGGTAAAGAATTATGGGTAATATGGGAATATTTTACAGTCAAAAGTTCATGTTTTGTTCTTTGAAGGATCTCTGGAGGATTATTCTACAGCAAAAACCCCTCACTAGTGAGATTGAGCTGGGACTACATTAAAAAGAAACAGAATCATTATAGCAAAGGTTTCCCTGTTCAATCCTTCTCCAAAACTACTACTTGGCACGCTTCAAAGGTCAGAGGCCAGGGGTCAAACTGTCACCTTCACTAATCTGTCAGGCCTCCTAATCAATACAAGGAGCCCTGAGGATCTATAAGAACAGCCAAACATAATCATTAGTGCATGAATGAGTTGAACTTTGGCTATGAGCCAAACAAGTCTACTTCATTCATTGGTATCTCCATTTCCACTAAAAGGGACAATCCTAGAAATAAGTCAGTGACAGCAGACAATATTATAGTCTGCAGAGAAAAAGACAAAAGAAAGTGAATAACAACAAAAATACACAAATGTCTATTGTCTATGTCTACACAAATAAGTATATGGCATTCTGAAACATATAAAATAGTTTCATATTGATTCGGAATGAGCACAGATGTGATAAAGTTCTGGATACAAGCTGACCTTTGAGAGAAAGGCCCTTTAGGGGGTCTTAAAAGGTTGCATGTGTTTGACAGTGCCAGCTACTGAACAGAAGTGACTTTTCCCTTCGGTTAGTGAGGCGTCTATGCTAACCTCTCTTTCCCACTGAGTGGAAAAGCGGCATCGGCCACAACAGCACAGCAGTGTGCTGTCTACACACAGCTCACGAATCAACAGGTTTCACAGAGCCATTGTCCAGCTCTGTGTTACAAAATATATAAAACAGCCTCCACAAAGCCTTAAGTCAGCACTGCACGCAACAGTCCAGTATCAATAAACCAACTGCTGCCACATCCCAGCATGTCTGCAGAGGCATGCGCACGTCCATGATGTGTTTAGTTTAGAGAAAGCCGAGACAGCCTCTGCATGTGTGGAGATGACAAAGAGAAGCACTAAAGCAGAGAGTGGCCAGAGGAGGAGCAACAGACAGATTGTCTCCCTACCATATGAGACGCCCAGCCTAATGAGCCTTAGCAACAAGGCTGAAAACTTAATGCTGAAATAGAATGACTTCAAATAAGAGACCTGGTGGTCAAGCCACAAAATATTTCTCTTGATGTCTTTGAAAAGGGCTCCTGGGTTACTTTGAGCTTAATGCCCTCATACATAACAGCTTCTCAGTGAGAGCGCTTGTTAATGTTCAACTCAAAGGCCAGAGGCAGCACTGTAGTGAGCATCACAAGTTCGATACAACCAGGGAATTATATTGAACTATTCAAATGAATGTCACTGCCAAGGTTTCCACAGACTTTTACAGCACACAAAGAGCAACATCTTGAAGACAGGATGAGACCACCATCTAATGAGATAAGCTGTTGATTCATTATACAGTTTACATTTCAATGTGCAGCTGTGCCTGTAGGTCTTTTATGTAAATATTTAACCATATTTTGACTGTTTGGATGTGAACATTAACAAAACAATCAAGCATTGCTGAGCTCCAGTTACTGATTAATGAGCAATGTATTTTACATTACATTATAGCACATTACAGTCATACAGATGACAACACTCACTTGCTGCCAGCACTCGGGCCTTGCGACTCACTACGAGCCCAAATAAATTCTGGGCCATGCACTCGTAGTCCCCCTCATTGGACGAGCCGTCAGATTTGGTCTTGAGGAAGTGAGTGATGAGGAGTGAGCCATTGATGAAGGTGGTGTGATGTTGGTCCTGAGTTAACAGTAGGCCATTGTGCCTCCACTGCGTTGTGATTGGGGGAATGCCCACCACTTGGCAGTGGAGCATAAGAGGCTGCTCCTGCACCGCGATGATGTCGCTGGGCTCAATCGTGAAGGAAAGCTCGGCTTCGCACGTCACGCCTGAAAAGACACAAAAATTCATTAGTTTATACATTCCTCATAATAAATAAACGACCGGTCAAAGGAAAAAAAAGGAAAAATAGATTTTGACAAATCTAATGTATATAAGGTATAAAATGAGATATAATAGTCAAAAGTGAGCTTGCAGCGGTGAAGTTGCAGACAAAGTCCTCCAGACAGTGCAAACCCTAAAAGGTAGTTAGTGTTTTATCAACTAACCTCTGAAAACAAATAAAACTAATAGAAATTCACATGGGTTGTCTATAGAAAATAATGACAACAAATCCTGAGCTTCCATACATTTTCTGGTCTCTGCCAAAAAGGAGCAAGCAGATTGAAAATGATTTTCTTTTTCTTGTGGGACTTTTATAGTTAATCTTTGCACTGACCCTGTTCAAAGCTGTACATTAGTTTAATCACAGTATCATTCATGCTGCTTTCTCTGTGTCTAAGGATCACATTAACAAGCAATCTCGACCTTGCCCCCAAAACACTAAAATATCACTTGATATATATCAAATAGGTATCACTAAACAATATTTAATTGATAATAATTTCTTATAGTGAAATGTCACTTTTCCTGAGTCTAAAACCAAAACACTTCCTCTCATTTCACAGAGATTAGCCTGCTAGCCATAGTCTATAGGTCTGTGCACCATGAGCCTGTGTACCTGTAAATACAGAACACGTGCATGGTTAGTATGAGTCTTAGAATAAGTCTTTAAAAGTTCTTTTTTTTGTCTAATGGTCTAATTTTCTTATTTGTGGTTTTAGAGTGGCACAGGACAATAAATAGTGGATGTAAACAGGCTGACCTGTCTTCATTCTATAAAAGAGGGACTTAGCAGGCTGTGTGCATATCATGTTTCAGCTGCTGATGGACTAAGCACTACCAGTCTCTGCCCCAGGCCGTGGAATCTGGTGGAAGGAGGGGCAACCGAGAGCGGGCAATGCACAGGGGTCAAAAAAGAGAACCTCCGGCTTCATCCCTCAAATTCCAGCCTAAGAAATTCTTCTCCCTTAGGTGTAGACAAGGAGTGCATTGACATACTCGTGTAGATCAGAAATGGCCTCTAATGCAAAGAAACAATTCCCTTCCTCTTATTTTGATCTGTATCCCCTCATTAGCCCCCCTCTCCATTTTTTTCATCACAAAGTAAAGTAGCCATGGGACTGGAGAGACGTCAGTGCTACCACTTGTGCAAAACAACGAGGTGGCGGTAGAGAAATGTTTAACCCTTAGCTTCCCTGCTACTCACAAAACATTGTCACGTCACAGAGATGTAGACCTTTGAGCAGTGCCAGAAGTTTTATTCAGACTTAAGTTTTGATGGATGGCAGATTTACAACAACTGAGGAGTGGTAGTATTTATAGACTTAATATTTATAGACATCATTGTTACACAGATTTTAGCTCCTCTGTGACAAAGAGGTTAGTGCGACTCCAGTCACAGTCCCAAGCCAATGAGAGGGCATCCAGCATAAAAACATTACCAAGCTACTAATGCAAACCACTTTGATGTTACATACTTACTTACAGACATAAATAGAACACTCAAAAAGAGCCATCCGAGGACAGCCTTTTATATGACTTTCTACCTCATGATGAAATTGTGAGCCAACACAGCACGCAGTTGCCCTTTGTCAGACTTTCCATGGCCAGATGGCCTATTAGAATGTCTTGTTATTGGTGTAAAAAAAACTTGGGGAGCTGAAAATGCATCGCTGATTTGTAATTTACATTTACATGTGTTGGGGATGATATTGAATTAAAATAGTAGAAACTACTACTTCAGTGTGTCCATAGTCTAGTGTGTACAATACATGAATTAACCTCCACTGATTCAATTAATCTGTGTTTCCTTTATTGACTGCATGAATAATGTGGATATTTCTGCATTCCCGTTCTTAATAAAACCTCTAACAGCTTATGTAATTCCTAAGAGATAGGCTGAAGGTTACGAACAAGCTCTTAAACAGGTCACAGATAATTATTTTGAACATAAATTACAAGGCTGAATGGATTGAGAAAACAGTGATACAATAGGAATCTCTGAATGCAAGAAAGACGGAGGTCCACAGCTGTAGAAGATGTATGCTGCCATAACACATGTTTTAGACATGTATCTGCTATGGCTTTTTACGGTTCTGAAGAACACACCGGCACGTAGGATTACTGAGATGACTGGAGACAAGCACAGGCTAAGTGTGGCTCATGTGCTGGCTTACTATTGACAGATAAGTGTGGCACTAAGGTTTACTGCTGCTACAGTAAAGCAGGGATCACACAGCAGCTCAGACGGACAGATGTAGTTAGCACAGTGACAGAGCTGAGTGGACACAACAAGTGTGAGAACAGAAAGAGGTACTGACACAAGGTGACAATCATCCAGTCATGAACTGTAAACATATGTTGCTCAAATATAGTCATCTGAGCAGGACACCTTCACTGATACACCGTCTGTAAATAGAATCCTTAAACATTTTTACGAGCCAAGATCCCATTGATTTATTTAACATCATTACTGTGATTGATAGAAATCTTTCATGAAAATCTTGTTTTTTATTTGGTCCTGAGTACAACACCAGTTATATTACACTCTTAGAGCTTGTTGATTAAATATTAAATAGAAAAAAATCAGCTCAAACTTTCTGTACATAGCAATAAAGTCAGATGAGGAAGACATCTTATTTCAATACATCCACCATCCCTTATATGGGCTGTAGATTGATGAATGAGTCTCAAATGAATACCTACTCTACACACCACATGAGTAATGCTTATTTAGAAGGCAAGGGCAAGGGAGAGATTATTAAATATCCCTCTAAAAAGTGTCTTCGGAGCATACACACAAACCAAAGTTGTGCATTTCTCTTCGCATCAAGTGCTCATGGATCAGTGTCACCAGTATCAATGCGTTTCTGAGTCAAGGATGCAGTGAAGAGCTTTAATCCTTTTTTTATCAAGCGGATGTGTCAAGTTAAAAGGCAATCTTTATTCCATTGCGTGCCGATACAGGCTTCTTTTTGACAAATGATTCACAGTAGTCTTTTATTTGTGCCAGCTTAAACTTATGAGAGAGTGATTTGGACTTTGTATGAGTTAAGCACTGACAATAGCTGCTTCCCCTGATAAATGACGATGTTAGACTTGAATAAGCTACAGCTGAGAAATGTGACTAAAGGACACTTAATTTTAAGCAAATGTGCCCAAACCATATGATTGACAAGCAATTAAAATCATCTTCTTTTTAATTACACAGTGCTTTTTGCAGATGCTTCGAGACTAAAGGCAAGCTGCTCAAAGCAAACAGTTCCCTGTTGATTCAGTGATTTTACTGAATGATCAACTGCACTTTGAGGAGCCTGAACTCTTCTGTTTGAGATATCTTTAATACTTAAAGTCCTCTGCGCTCCTCTTATTCTCACTAACTGACTTGGATGTCGTAAAACTGGCTTTATCTTGATAGAATCTAATCTCTGAGGGAGATGGGGCACTTAAAAGAAGATTGGTTTTATAAAAAGCGCTGCATAGATTGGAATTACATCCATCACAAAGCGCTGCGTTTACGAGACATGTTATGGACCACTGTGTACTGTCCTTTATGATGCTGTGCTTTGCAAATGCTCAATACTCTTTAATTCAAGGGCTGCAAACAGAAAGAGAAACTCTCTGTCTATAGGAATAAAGTATTAAAAATAGAAAAGGACAAAGGGGATGGTGGTGACATTTAGTCTGTACAAATATACTCTTCAGACATTTTCTGAGGAACAGGCACTGTCATCTTTGGTCCTGTCATCAGCAATGGTCAGTGTAAAGACTGAACTCCTACAGCTCTGAGTCAACTTTAAGCAAAAGTTTGGTAATCTTAAAATTTAGTTATGTTTCTAAAAAGATCAACTCTGTAAAATGTGGTTTACTTATTTCAACAGTCAAGCTTTAACTTCATTTGAATAGCACTTACACTTCAGCATCAACAGGGACACTGCACTAGCAACATCATAGTTTGCATCAGCTGATTATCCTTTGGTTAGTGTCTGCACTGCTTACTAATGTGTTTACTCTACAAAAGCAAAAGTAGCACTGCAGATCCGACACAACACTAATCATAACACTGTCAGTCATCCACCTTTACATACATTCACTTAAACGCACCACTACACCCGGCAGACGGGCCAAGTTCAAGGGTTAGTGGTCAGTAACGCACACTTTTTTGTTCCCCTGCAGCGTGCACCGAGCTCCGGAGAGAGCAGCGGTCCTCCGCGGAGCTCTATGCATCGTCCTACTTTGAACTGTGGTGAATATGCCACTTACCTATTAAAGCGTTCAGGAGTATTCCCCAAAAGCATAACACAAGGCGGCGGTGCCTTGTGGATGCCATTTAAGCAAACACCTCGCCAAGATATCCAAGCAAAGCAACGTGATGTGAAAACGAGCAGTATGGGAAAAAGTGGGTATCCAGCGTCAAATATTACATCTCCGACCTAAAGCGCTACAGTTTGGTGGTTCATAGGGTCGAACAAGCTTTCGCCATTTTAACCATCTATCAGGAATCTGTCAGCATCCCGCTCTGCCTCGGTCTTCCTCTCACTCTGCTGGTTCCCAGAGCCAGCCTCTTCATCCGTCCGCCCCTCTCTCTCGCTCCCTCTCTCACTCACACAAACTCAATACCCGCTCGGAACAAAAGAGCCGTCTGCTGACTGCCTCTACCTTTACGCATGGGAAACCAGCAAAAAAAAAAGAAAAAGACATTTCAGCGTGTCAATAAACCAACTATACTGAGTGGTCTCATAAAGGCCTTTCGTCAGTCATCTTTACCAGTGGAATAGATTTTAACAGAAGAGCAGGGACTAGGGCATGTTCTACTGTAAACTCGCTGTAATGTTTATGTTTTGGATATGATGTGATGTAATAGGCTGTGCTAACCATGAATCTGGACAGTGTGCGATTGAATTGTTTACCAAATGGCGCTTATGCAATACACAGGCCACAGTGAATGAATGTATAACCGTGGTTATGGAAAACTAAACAAAAGCTTATCATAAATCACTTTAATGTGCAGTGTGTATCAGTAAAGAATTGTTGCCCGTGAAAACTATATAAACTATAGCCTATATGAGTTTGCATCAGTCAAAGTGCAGATATGAATTGCTGTGTGTTTTATTTAAAGTTAATGGTTCAGAACAAGTGAACCTGTTATAATAAAAAAGAATGACCCCCCACCACACACACACACACACACACACACACACACACACACACACACACACACACACACACACACACACACATTTACAACAAAGCCCAGCTGTTTGTAGCGATACCCGAGCGCCCCCTAGCGGCCCTGGCGTAGGTCATTTTAACATTTAAGCTTATTAACTAATCACCAATTAAGATCATAATTGAGGTAATATGCTGTACAAATTCAAGAGTGTAATTAGCGACGGTTATTGCCAAGTCTCGCACTAAGCGCTTGCAGCAGTGGGTTGGATGATTAATTCTGAGTTAAAACAGGGGTCTTGGGATTATAAACAGCCTCTTTGGCGGAAGAGAGCGAAGACACATACAAATCAGGGAGATGGAGGAGCTACTGATACCGTGATCAGGTTTAGACGTGGCATGGTTTGAATGCTGAGTGACCACATTGTAAAGAGAAATTGCTGGAGAAGCTTAGACACGGATGAAGCTACTCTCTGAATGTATGGTAATAACTACAAAAACACTACAATGCCGTTGTTGATAATGTCTTTTATTTTTCTTTATCAAAAGTTAATAAATGATTCTAGTCATTCAGCTTTACAAGAGCTCCATCTAATGGCCACAACTGTACTCACGCCAATAAACTAAACTTGGACCATCATTAGAGAAGGAACATTCATACATTGTCACTGATGAGTAATTATTTGGAGACACTGAAGACCCTGTAGTGTGGGAACAGAGCCACGAGAAGCCAAAACAAAAACATTTTGTTGTGCACCATGAGCTACATACAATGGAGTTGAACTATTTTCATAAATCAGGACAAATTCACATCATCAGAACGCTGAAACTTAAAGCAACACCGTGTAACTTTTCAGGATTTGGGTTGACTAAAAGACCATGTCTGCAACTGCACTGTGTCTCAAAAAATATCTAGTATAAAACTGTCTGGTGGAAATATGTGCTTGTCTTAAAATGGCCTTAAGGCTACACTCTGTATTCTCAGGTAAAAAGTCCAGTGTTGCTTGAACAACCTAACACATCTCCACTCAAGGAAAAGTACTTGAAAAGGAAAAGGTAAGAGTAAGAACACTTTTAATGGGGTCACAAACCCGCTGACACAGACACACAGCCTATTTATAGTGAAGAAATAAATGAACCAGAATGTTTTTGTTCACGGGGAATGAACGAGCAATTGTAGCTTGTACTAGGTCTCTGTGGGCTGAACAGGAATTAGCTTCATGATTTTATATGAAGGGAACACAAAGGCTCTTATTAGGGCTGTAATGCGGCGCAGTGGCTTTTACCTTCATGGAGGTGCCTTGGACTTTTTTACTGCAGTGATTTGATAACATCAGTTTAGCTTGTTTCTATAAACATTCATTGAAGGTATCTGATTTACTGTGTAGAGTTAAGATCATATTCTGGATATGTCTGGAGTAATGGTGTTAATAAAGTTGGCCTACATGTACGACGATGTTGTATGATGTAAGAGTTTCAACATCTAAAAATGGAAGACAACATCTTGATATTGAGAACATGATACTTTCTCATAGACCAAGTGGAGCATTTTTAACGCATTAATACATCATTCATTGTTAGGCCTAATAAAACGTTTTAGCTTTAATTACTAAGCGTTCTTAACTTACATTGTATCTATTGTTTTTTTCATTGTATCTATTTTTTTTTTCATACCGTATAAACAATAATTCCACATTTGTAAATTGAATAAATGCTTAATGAAGTATTTAATGCTTAACTTATGCAGAGTAGTGTTTAGTGAGCATTAATGTTGTAAATAAATGTATGCCATTTTACAATTTTTTCAATCATTTTAATGTTTCCTAAACATCTGTAGGTTAATATTGTGACGGCAGCAGGTGTGACACATGTAAAAGAATCACAGACATCTCATAAACCCAGTAGAAAACAACAGAAAAAAGGAGGCTCATTCCCTACAACTGTTTTCTAACTCAACATAAACAGGAACTTTCCCATGAGACCTTGCTGCCCTTGGGACCCTACAATGTTATGACAACAGTTTTCCAAAGTAAACCTGATTTGGTTATTTCAGCTGTTGATATAAAACCACTAAATGCTGTCTTTGCCCCAACATTTATAGCAAAACTTAATGTATAAATAGAAATAGTTAAAAAGACCAAAATTAATGGTATTTTGCTCTAGTGTGCTGCAAAGAAAAGTTGATGAAAGAAAAAAATCAGTATTGTGGAATAGAGCAAAGAAATGTGATAACCGATAAAGAACATACAACATTAAAAAACAATAAATGGCAATGTGTTGAATTTAGTAAAAAAAAAGATTGTATCACACCTGGAGCAGAATGCATTCGATGTTTAAACAAAGAATACTGTTTCCAAATGAACAATCTGCGCTACAGTTATCTGTCATAGCTCATAACAGCCACAGGAGGCCCCCCTCACATCAGAGGCTGCTGACTGGAGATTTCAGAAGGTAACCAGGTCCGCATTAAAACCACATATTTCTCACGACTATGAGCCACGGGTATCCTCTGTCTGTGGTGTCGTGTTCGTTTCTTTTTTTTTTTTTTTATCCTGGTTTTCTGTCCATTATCTAATAAAAAACGCACACTTTATTGGATTTTGCCGACGTAAAAGCGTCTGCGCGCCACTCCCCTTTACGTGTGGTCTGCTCTGGCAGCAGCACTGGGGCACTAGGGCTCCACACAAAAATTGTTAATGTATCATCTTCACCATGACTACTACATATCTGGACGAATGACCCACCAGCCAGGCTTACATCCCGAACTCCTCTTCACTCTGACTGTTAGCCGCATCCTCACTATCATCACCACGTTGTTTTCCTTCAAAGGAGCGTATAGCCTAATTCAAGAGGCGTTCACGGTCTGTCCGGCGCTATGAGGCGAATAACGGGAAAGGCGAAGGATGAAACTTTGATCGAGCTACAAAGCACTGCAGATTCACAGGCCACGGGTAAGCTAATACATGTTTACTCATTGACACGTTATGACGACGTTTCTTGGTTTTACTGACAGAAAACTGTTGCTTTCATGTGTCTTCGTGTGGCATGAAGACACATGAAAGCAAAACAAAGCAACAGTTTTCTGAGCCATTATGAGCCAACGCGTGTCCCTTCTCCCATGGGAGTGATCTCTGAATTATTCAATTATTAATTATTATTTGTAACATTATAGTGTCAAAGCCACGTTAAAGAATCCAATCACACAATGCCTGCCTGTATTGGTAATTTATTGCTACTTTATGAAGTTGTATCGTGGGTCTATGGCTGACGTCATTGAGGGGAATTACAGTTTGGGACAGTCCTGCCTGGAGGTATTTGGGTTAATGGAAGTCGTCCCTGACAGAGACAGGACTTCAGTAAATTGTAATTTGCTTTAGGTAACACTGGACTAAACATTATATTTGAAAGCCATTTGTAGGCCTATACTTGTCCTTGTTGAAGCCTACACACAACAAGGACACATTTTTTCATTAATAAAACAGACAAATAAAAATTGACAGGCCAAATCTATGTTTATTTGGCTTTGAATACATAAATATTTGTGGTGAGGATGGATTATTTTAGATCTTTAGAGCTTATGATCTTATTATTCTCCAAACCTTTATCCATTAGCCCTGAAATATAGATCAGTTCATATCAGCTCTTTACTGGAGACTCACAAGGACAGAGTGAAGAAATATAGTCATAAGTGTAGCATGTGACTTTAGAGAACAAGACCTCTTTTGTGTTTGCTATGTTTAGCATGTGTCGTAATCATAATATAATATTTGAATATCTGAATATTCAACTTTGATTATAATGGTCTCACATCACAGAGGGACAGTGGTATCTGACAAAATAAGAAAATAATCATTAGTCAAGCCCAGACTAACCTTATGACCAAAACCCAAGACTAAACCAGGAACAGACCAGAACGTAACCCATGACAAAACCACTATACAATGTTAAAACTCTGGACTAAACCAAGACTAACCCCAAGTCATCTTTGACATCTTTGTGTTTTTTGTCTAAAAGCAATACTCTTTTCTGTGAAAGTGATACATCAAGCTATACATCTCCCAAACAACAAGCCTGTTTCAGTCAAAAAAACATTTACCAATTACTAAGTAGCCTGTGAGTTAATATTGTTACATCAACTGCCTGGATATGATTTCAGACTTTAATGTGTTTGGATGAATGGCTTGTCCTGCTCTCATTGCTTGTTTTTATAGATTCCCTTTAAGAGACACCAAAAGATAAAGGGAGATTAATAGATTCCACTTCCACAGCTCTCCATTTGTCATTACAATGGCCGTGGTCTTTTAAGTCGTGCATTAGGCCTCCCTCGGGTCTCCTAACACAACGGTTTGTGAGGATGTTGTTACGGTGGGGCCTTGAGCATGGTAACTGCCAAGAGGGAGAGACAGTTTCACAGAATCATATTTTGTAATTCAACCTGACAGTTGTTGTGCCTTGTCATCATCTGTAAAACAATGTCTTGCTTTTAGAGTGGTCTTTCATGTAGCATGGATAACTGACTGATGTCTCTCCTACAATGTGAAAACCTGCATTACGGGCCTGTGTTCAGTAGAAAGGTGTTGCATTTGACAAATAGATTGCACTACACCTAAGTCAGACAGAACTGGGAGACTTTATTTGGATAGTTCAAGGTGAAAAGGCGTATTTGTACAGCAGCATTTATACATACAGCATGATATGTGCTAAACAAATTCATTCTATATGTATTGTCCAACACAATTCAGACAATGTTTGCTAAAATTGAAGTAACCTTACAATATGCATACTGTTTATATATCAGTTAAACTGCACAAAGATATATCAGTTAAACTGCACAAAGATATATATATATATATATATATATATATATATATATATATATATATATATATAGTGGAGTGAACTAAATAAATTGTTAATTAGTATTTGTTGATCTGCTGTTAGCTGTATGTTAACAGACTGCTGTCTTATCTGAACAGCCCTGTGGCAGCACTACAAAGAGGAAGCATTGACACTCGAGGAAAAGGTCTTTCGTCACCTTGTTATATAAAGGCCAAGTATTGTTCTCAGCTGTTTAAACGCTGATTTATGGATGGTCTGGTTGGGCCCTTTACAGCTTTAGCCTCAGCAGATGGACTGTGATGTTTTTAAGACTTACATTTAGTGAATAAGCATCTGACACTGAAAGAGAGCAGTCAGATACCTTTGCTTGATATCATTACATATAATTTAATGTCTCCATTTAAGGTCATTTCACATTGGTTGCTACAGCCCATGATGTCATCTTCTACTTTGGGCTGCATTAGAGCCAAAGGTTGCTATGGAAACCCCCCTGTGTGATTGTATTACTGCCTTGATAGAGGCGTGATCCTAGCTCCACAGGCTAGAGCCAACTGAGATTTTCTCTCAACAAGTAGGGAGGTAAAGGTACAGATGTTCCGCTGAATCAGACCTGAACATTCAGATTTATTTACTTTCTTTCAAAATAGAGCCTAGGGTTAACAATGTCGCAAAGAAACACTCTTGCGTTGCAGGCCATTAAATTATGTTTTATTTATGTGCTGTGTTACATGAGCACTGTGCTGCCATATTGTTAGACTGCAGCACTATATGTCCTGGAACGGGCGGCAGTAGCTCAGTGGCAGAGCGGCCGCAAGACATCCCATGACATCATAACATCCCGCTCTCCCCTACATACTGTCGTTGTGTCCTTGGGCAAGACACTTAACCCACCTTGCTTCCAGTGGACAGCTGTAACTGGTAAAGAACTTTGAGTGCCTACTAGGTGGAAAAGTGCTAATCAGATTAGAAAGCAAATAATAAGGCTTCAACGTGTGCATTGCAGCCTTCTCATCAATAAACCCGACTAAAAAACATCTTCTAGCAACCAATCCAACAGATGACTGTGTTGTAAATGTTGAAAAGGCCATTTCTTATAGATGCTTTTTTGTAGATATTTTAAGATTAGATGATTTAAGTTTTAAGACAGAATTATGTCTGTATTATTACAATGTAATTTTCTGTTGTCTTAAGAACCAAGCTTTTTTATTTTTGGATTGCTAACACTTTCCGGGGATTGTTATAATAGTTTCCCCTCTGGGACAACACATCCAAATGATAGGGAAGGAGATTGTCCTTTTTGTGACTCAATGCCCGCATTGTACACAGTGTTATGTCTATATTTAGGCTCACTTCGAACTCTACATTTGAAGCTTGCTGTCTTGGAGTCCTGACAGGAAACTTGAGGAATGAGATACAAGCATTTACAAGTCACTGACAAGGGTTGTGCACAGGATGTAGTGGTTGCTTTGTTATGAGGTTAACGCTGTGCATGACTCCCTTGTTTGAACTTCCTGCATAAACTGTATTTTATAGATATGAGATGTTTTCATCATAAGCTGTTGTTAATATGTTTATAATGGCTAGAGAATTTCTAGTTTTTGAGACATTTCACTGGCTGGCACTTCCAGCTAAGTGCAGAGAAAAGGCCACTTTTGGTTTGTTTGTGTATCAAATACGCTCAGCTCACTTATAGAGGCTGAAAATGAACAGAGATGAAGAGCAACATATACCATGGCATTTCAAGTTGGGCTTTTCAATTACCTTTGTACAAACAGGCCTTGAAACATGAGGGAAATGTTTATTTTTTATATATTATTTTTATAAATGAAAAATGTTTAGAACATTAAACAGCACAGTGATTTTCCACTTTTATAAATAGATGCGATTTTCCACCTACAAAATCTACAAAACGATCTTAACTAAGCTGATGCAGCAAAGCAGGTCCAAATTATGTTTTCTCCACCCTACTTTACAGTTCAAATATTTACAATCATAGTTTCATCAGTCCACAAAACATTTTGCCATTTGTTTTATATTTCTTTTATTTAACCAGGTGATATCCTCATTGAGATAAAAAAATCACTTTTCCAAGAGTGACCTGGCAAAGACGACAGCATATATCATATATCATATATACAGTATACCAGTACCGCTGTGGAGTGTCAGTGTGCTCTTTTGCAAACTTCAGATGTGCAGCAATGTTTTTTTTAGTAAGCAGTGGCTTCCTTCATGGTGTCTTGTCGTGGATACCCTGCTTGTTCAGTGTTTAACATAATGTTGACTCATGAACAGAGATGTTGGCAAGTTCCAATTGTTACCAACTAGCTCAGGTTAGCAACAAAGAAAGCAATCCACACAGACAACAAAGGTTGATTGCCAATTGATTTATTAATTCATTTGATTACGGTAGTATAACTGTAAGGTGAGAGTTTAAACAATCAGTAGTGAATGAGGTGCATAAATTTGTGTCAAGATGTCAGAGTCATGTGTGTAGTAAGATGGCAGATAGACAAACAAAAGGATTAACCAAGATGGTGGCTCACCTGAGCGTGCTCGAGAGAGGGAGCCAAATGCGTCTGGTTTATATATACTCTAAGCCCCTCCCCTCTCAGGTAGACCACACCTGACGACCCACCCACTCAACACAAGACAACCCAGGGGAAGTTCAAGAGCTGGGTCGTCCCACAATGATGCCATCAAATCTTTGACTGTCACTCAGGGTTGTTTATTTACCTCATTTATGAGTCTTTGTTGTGCTGTGTCTTGGTGTCATTTTGACTGGGCGCCCACTTCTTGGTAGAGCATCAGTCCCAAATTGTCTCAATCTGTATATTGTTTGCCTAACTGTAGACTGGTGAATTTCTAAAGTCTTTGAAACATCTTTGTAACCCTTTCCAGCTTTATGTGAAGCAACAATTCTTGATTGTAGCTCCTCTGAAAGTTATTTTTGGCAAAGCATGGCTCACATAAGGGTGTTCTTCTTGTGCAGGGCAAACTCCAAACATTTGAGGGTTTTTTATCAGTCAAAGTAGCTGTAGTCCCCACCTCCAAACGTATTATCTCCAGGTGTGTTAAAACCTGACTCCAATTAGCATTTTTGGGCTCAATAACTCAAGGGTTCACATATTTTTTCCACAAGCACTATGAGGTTGTTTGGTTGTTCTCAAAAAGACATAGATCAGAATTTTTTTTTTTGTGTTATTCTTTTTGACACATTATTTTTGTCAATACCCTTGACTTAGATGAAGATCAGATCACATTTCAAGACAAATTTATTCATAAATATTCATACTTGACTTTAATCAGAGGCCCTGAATTGAAAATCAATTTGAATTAAAAATCAATTCTGAATCAAACTGTGACCCCAAAAATTGGACTCAAATTTAATCTCTAGACCCTAAAGATTCACAGCCCTATTATGTATTCTCAGGGGTTCAGGCACAAGTCCTAACAGACAGAGCAATGAACTGGGGTGGAGCGTCCTCCCAATATACTGCATGCCAGTATGCTTCAATGTTTTTACACTCCCAGAGACAATGGTATCTTGTCCCTTAGAATAGTTTGCATTTAGGACAGTTTCAAAAAGCTTACTGTATATGTAGGGATACATGTAAATGTTGTGTAAAAGATTATATTGCATTTGTCTGTAACTATTACAGATTGATATTTTAGAAGGTAGCAGCAGGACTTTCTCCACAGAGTCTATTGTTGTTTAGGGCAGTGTGTTCCATGTCCGTAAAAAGTTCAATGTCTTCAGGGCAATGTTTCTGCATCAAAGAAAAAACATGGTTCTTATTTGTGTCTGTCTGTCCTATAAAGGTGGTCCTGCAGTGCTGACTGCATTCAAGATAAATCTGCACTCAGGTATGAGGAGGTCTGAGGTTGAATATGACACCTCTCTGTTCACACAAACAATGTAAATGTATTTTTTTTTACTTTTTTTTCACGTCTATGCTTGATCATTGCAATAAACCTTGCTGCTCAGTGGACATTCAGACTTTAGCTTACAGTGCCTTCCAGTTTGTCTAATTATGCCCAGATGTGTGTGTGTGTGTGTCCTTGTCTACTCCCTCTGCATCTCATCTCAGACTGTATTTGCAGAGCCTGGCTTTTTTTTCTTTTAAATGAAGCTCTCTCCAATTTATATTTCTGGCTGTGTCGAGTCTGCTCAGCTTTGATGCAGCATGGCGTTTGTGTGTTACGTGCTAATGTGTCATCAGGACTCAACCGTGTGTGTTGTTACATTATGCATTTGTCAGAGATTTTGCTACTGTCACTTTTTTTAAATTATTGTGGGCAACCATAGAACAGTTATTTGCACTGTTCAGTTCAATGGCTGTCTGGTCAGATATTTCAGTGGCATTTTTTTTATTAAACTTTATTTCATGAAATCTTATAAACTGGTATAACACTAACAGGTACAATACACATGTATCTACTTTATTTCAGATTTTGTAAGTCGGAAGTAGCTCAACTTAAGAGCCTATGATATAATAGGGTATGTAATGTTTTGGTCTCCATGGGTTGCAGGTAATAGAAAACCTTCACTTTGCTAAATGAATATAACTGTCCTGTAGTTATTTTGTTGTGGTTTGCTTTGTAGCTTTCAAAGGGTTTACAATATGAGGATTTTCTTACATCTGTGGTACATTCTTATGTACACAGGCAGTAAGAACATTAACTAGCAGTCTTTTGTAAGGTAAACCATGGCCATATTAAAAATGTACAACAACAGGGACATCTAATCTCTTCTACTGCGGAGAACTTACTTTACCAGCTAAGGCTAAAGTATACAATGACTTGGCCATAAAAAATGTAAAAGTCACAGACACTTTAATAAACACTTGCTTTGACTCAAGCTTAAGGCAAGGCAATTTATATTAATATAGCACAATTCATATACATATATATTACATATACTATGTAACTCAAAGGGCTTTACAAGAATAAAAGACAATTTACAAGATTTAGATTAAGAAACATAAGACCAATTTAAACATTTTAAAAGAAGAGTGCAGATAAAAAACACTTTAAGTTGTAATGTAGGTGGAGCTAAAGAGGAAGGTTTTTAACTTTTCCTTGAACATTGTTAAAGTTGAGGCTATTGAGGTTTTTGCTGCATGAAACTTAAACGCTGCTTCACCTGGTTTAGTTCTAACTCTGGGCTGGAGCAGAAGGCCTGTCCCAGATGTTCTCAGAGTCCGAGAAGGTTCTTAAGGAACTAGCATGTCAGAAATATATTCTGGTGCTAAACCATTAAGAGACTTGTAAACCAGCAGTGCTGTTTTAAAGTCTATTCTCTGAGCAACAGGAAGCCAGTGCAGAGATTTTAAAACTGGACTGATGTGGTTGTACTTCCTGGTTTTGGTTAGAACCCGAGCAGCAGCGTTCTGAAACTGAAAACTGGAACATTAGACAAAGACTTTGCCCACGTCAGTGTTCAGACGGATGTCATTTGGACTTTGATTAGTGCAGTCTCGGTCTGTGATGTGGCCTGAATCCTGACTGAAAAGGATCAAAGCAGTTGTTAAATAATAGAAAGTCATTAAGTTGCTGGTATACATTTTTATCAATAACTTTCCCTAAAAATGGCAGGTTTGATATGGGCCGATAGTTGTTGAGCACTGTAGCATCAAGACTGCTCTTCTTTAGGAGAGGCTTGATGACCGCTAACCCTTAAAAACTTAAGGCCATTGGAAATGTTCCAGACTGTAAGGAATTATTGACTATATCAGTGAGTTGTGGTAACAAACTGCTTAGTACTGATTTTAGAAATCTTTCTTTCTCCATAAACTGTATCCTGGTGTTATCATTAATGTGCCTCTTCTGAACAACTGTAGGTCCAGCAGCAGGTTTTGGAATTATGGACAGATGGAAAAAGCAACATCAATCACAGTGACATCTGAAATATGAACACCCTTTGTAATGACCAGGTCCAGAGTGTGACCTCTGTTATGGGTCGGCTCATTAACATGCTGACAAAGACCAAAAGTATCAAGAATAGTAGAAAACTCTTTGGCATTATTGTCACAAACATTATCCACATGATCATTACAGTCACCTGATATGACTATTTGTTCAAATTCTGTGCAGATAACTGAAAGCATTTCAGTAACTCATCAATAAAAACATGATATCGTTGGGGTGGTTTTAAATGACACTTACTCAAATGAAGAACACTCCCCAAGTGATAGCTTCTGGATAAGAATATTATCCCTAAGAATATGTCAGGATAATGCCACATCCTGCTCAAACTGACTTGAAACTTGAGGTGTGCAATGGCAGGTCTTTGGGTAACAAATCATTTTTATTTAATGATTTTATAACTTCATATAAGCTTGATTTTATGTTTTTAAGAGAAACATGTTTAGACAGCAAGACTGGAGATGCGGTCTGTTAAAAACATAAAATCAAGCTTATATGAAGTTATAAAAGTGCAGTGGCTCAGCGGTAGAGCGGTCGTCCTTCAAACGGAAGGTAGGCGGTTCGATTCTGGCTCTCCCCACAGTTCATACTGTCATTGTGTCCTTGGGCAAGACACTTAACCTCCCCAGTGGTGTTCGAGGTGTAACACTGGTGAATGTAAGTCACTTTGGATAACAGCGTCTGTAAATAAATGTAAATGTTATAAAATCCTTAATTAAAAATGATTTGATACCCAAAGACCTGACTTTGCACAGCTCAAGTTTCAAGTCCGTTTGAGCAGGACCTGACATTATTGTCTAACTGTTATTATCTTCTCCTATCTGCGACTTCTGACTGTCGGCTTATATTTATATTGCTAAACAACTTTGTTTTGTTTTTGTAATTAATATGACAAATATGGCAAATATGACTCTCTCCATACCACAATAATTATTTATCAGTAATGCTTCTACCGCTCTATAATAGCATTACTCTAAAGGAGAAAGAGATGGCACTGTGATACTGGTTGTATAGTGCTGTGTAAAAAGGAAAAATGGCTTACCAAGGGAAACAGTACTCAGAGGATAATCTAAAATAGTTACATCTAAAATTACGTAATGTTATAGGAAATAGGCCGAACAACATGGGTGGATGGCCTTTCAGATTAGTGCTCCCAGGTGGTGGAAGAGGTGTATCTATTTTAGAGACCACTTATGCATAAACAACATATTTATTTCACTCTGCTCATCCACAAGAGATTATCTAACCCATGAGTCAAATAGTCAGCTGCTGGGGGTTGCTGTCTGGAAAGTAGTTTCAAAATGCGCTTTAATGTTAACTTAGTTAAACTGAATTAAATGGGTCGATGTGTATAAATGGATAAATGTGCAGTGGCTCAGTGGTATGTGTGTGTGAATGGATGAATGAAAGCTTGATGTAAAGGGCTTTATGTGCCTAGCAGGTGAAAAAGTGCTAAATAAAATCCATGCCATTTACCATAAACAATATTTTGTTGGTGTTAAGTGTTCAGTCAGTGGATATTAGTGTGTAAACTTGTGTATCTATTAGTGCAAGTTAGCAATAGCATTGTTAGTGTGGTTTTGTACTACATGGGTCTATTTGTACCTTTTCTCCAGATATCTGTCTCTCTTTGGGACTTGCATAACTGACTGCTTGCCTTTTGCTTCTATTTGGTCAACTATTTACATTTGGAGCAAGTCAAAATATGAAAGGGAAACCTGCCGAGACGTGACGTACAGCTGTGTAGTGAACGGTTCTTCCCACGGGCCCAGTGGAAAAAGTGGTTTCTCCAAAGGGATTCCTTAGCTCTGACTGATACAGCATATTCCCATTCTTCTCTGCTGACTCGCTAAGTATAGCACATAAAAAACATCACTGCTGCACACTGATTGGCTCACACAACTGTCTATCAGTATGTAATATGTGCAATTAAAGGAGGCTGTGCTGCTAGAGGAGGACCTGAAAAGCATAAATGTTGAACTATTTAACTTTTGGTAATCAAACACTGACCTCAATTTTAACCCATGTTGCTTGCTTTTGATACAAGGCAACGAAATGAAACAGCTCCAGCTCCTGGCCCCTCCTCTTTCTTCTTTTTCTTTCCTTCACTTCTGTCTTTCAAGCCTTCCAAGCCTCCCCCACAGGAAGTGCCACTTTCCCAACATGACGAATAAAAGAGGAACAGAGCAGTGCACATTCCATTTGGCCATGCTGAAAAAGAAAGGAATGTTGTGTGTCATTATACCTTTTTTCTTTCCTAGATGACTGAAACTGAGGGGGTTTATGGGCCCTTCGTTCAATTTAATATAAAACCATGTCTGAACAGTTCCTGCTTAGGTCATTACTCTTAAAGGGATAGTTTTTTTTCTTGGTTAAACTGATTATTACAGTGCATTCCACACATTCTGTAGAGAGGTTTTTACTTAATGGTAGGTGGATCAGCTTATTATTATGGTAATTGGATTGCTGATGCATACTTACAGGAAGAATCAGATGTTTAATGAAACTTAATCTGTGTAAAAAGTCACTAACACTGTTCATTACGAATACTGTTTGTCCTGTCGTGACCAAAACACACAGAGGAGACCAAGCTGTGGTTTACAGTCAAAGCCTCTGTTTTTTCTGTGCCAAAGGTTTGCACTGATTTGGGTAAAAGGCCTTGACATTTGCCGCAACCCACACATGCAATGACCAACAAAAAAAACTTTTCAATGTCTGCTGATGGCTGCACTGTCCATCATGAGTCATTTCCAGGGCACTTTTGTAAAATACATTTTTATGTGAACAAGCTTTTGCATCCTGTTTAAAATAAAGAACAAATAATAATAAAATGATTGAAGCGTGTGATGAGGTCTTTTGTAGCTCACCTGGTATAGTTTGTACAACATAAACTGGTTTTGAATCCAGTTTGGAGGTATGTCATCCTCACTCTTTCTTATTTTCATTATTGGTTAATTAAGTTTGAAAAATGTCTGACAAAAACTGACTCTTTTTGTTCTAATTGAATGTTTATTTGTTTTGCAGATGAAAACAATGGAAATAGTATCAGTTCGATGTCTGACAAGGCGCTGCTGCCTGGACACACAGAAGTAAGTCATTTGACCCCGGTGTAAATGATGGTGGGCTTTTGTTTTGTTTGAAGGCTAATGTAGGAGGAGAGCAGCAACCTTTTGTCAACTCGCTGTTTTTATTGCTGAGTCACAAGACCTCCTCTTACTCCACAGTGAGAAAGGAATAAAGTGTTGCTACTCAGAGAGGAGTCTGTTTACATGGTGATCGACACCACGTATTACATAGAACAGAATATAAGTCAGGACTGCAGGCTCCGGAGTATAAATGGGACACTCTGATCAGAGCAAATTCACTGTTTTTATGGATGCATTAAGAGTGTGGCACTGCCTAATGTTCAACAAACACTTTCTGTGGAACATCTCAGGCACAGCGTGGTCCTCCTTCCCAAATGGAAGAGTCTGATAAACAAAATGGGTGGAGTTCACTAAACCACTGAACACTTTCTCATCTAGAGAAAAAAAGACTGTAATTAAATACATTACCTTGATTTTCTACAAACACTATAGACTTCCAAAAGTGAACAGTCAAAATAGCAGTAGCCAAGACCAAATATTTTAAGAAAGTGTTATTTTATCAACAATATCTACTATAGGCAGCAGTTAATATTTAGCGCCTCTAGAGTCTCATAGGATTAGTCATTAAATAATTTCTACAAGCTGTGTAGTTTCAGTCCTGTCTGCGTCATAAAAATTTGGTCTGTTTCATTTTCAAGTCTGGCATGGCCTTCACTTCCCACACTTATATAAATAAAAATATTTGTCATTTATCTCTTCCAGACAGAAAAGCTACGACCAAACAAAGACACTGTGTTCTTCAGGGACGGTGTGAGAAGAATCGACTTTGTGTTGTCTTATGTAGATGACAGAGACGGAGAGAAGAAACAGGTTGGTGTAAAAGCAAAAGGTTTGAGTGAACTTGAGTCCGCATATTTCTAGTGTGACTTTGGAATGCACAGAAGGAGTAAAAAGAGGAAATGAGATTAAAAAAAAATTGTATGAAAAGTCACTAGCTTTTCTCAATGGCCTTTTGGATTTTGAAAGGCTGTTTTGAGTGAATAAGCAGGAAATGCCTTTCCCAAAACGTTGTATTTATAAACGAAAAGACGGTGTGTATTGTTCACCTGTGTGTCAGACTGTGGTCAAATTTGTGGTGTGCACATTTTTTCCCAGGAAAGGAGGAGAGAGTTTGAAGCCAACCTAGTGAAAATAGGGCTGGAGCTGGAGACAGAAGACAAAACAGTAAGCTATTTCAAAACAAACCGCTTGCACCATCTAGTGGGTTATATGCGCAGGCACAACAAATGCCCACAAATCTCTTAAAGGGATGAGTCATCATGGAGCCATGACAAACTTCTAAATTATTGTCTTCTAAAGAGAAATGTCCAACAAGGAAACTCATTTTCAATGTTTCAGGAGTCAAAGGACCAAAAAACATACTTCCTAAAGATTCATGCCCCGTGGGAAGTGCTCGCGAAGTACGCTGACATCCTCAATATCAAGGTTCCCTTCAAGGAAAGTGACATCCCACATGGACAGGACGCTCCGTTTGAGTGTCTTTCCCAGCCTTTCCGTCTGCCGGAGCACATCATGCACCCGGTACCTGAATATTTCACCTACCCCTTCAATAAGGACAAGACAGATTTCTTTCTCATTGAAGACAAGGATACATTCTTCCTACCATCAACAAGGAACAGGATTGTAAGTTAATCTAGAGACTCTTTCTGTAAGCATTAAGCAAGTACAAATAATTAATAAATAATTCTTTTTATATTCCCCTTATAGGTGTTCTATATCCTTGCTCGGTGTCCCTACTACAAAGAGGGCAGGAAAGAGAAAGAGAACACGGGGATCAAGCGGCTGCTGAGCAACGGGACATACACTGCAGCTTTTCCACTTCATGACGTAAGACAGGAAAACACTTCTGTCCCAAGATAAGAAAAAAAAAAAAAAAACAACGAATGACTTAACTTTTTTAACTTGTTCCAGCAATATATTTTTGTGAATAAAGATACCAGCAGGCGCTTAATCATTATTGTGTGCTTTTAGTGTCGATACTGGAAAAGAGGACGAAATGTTGAATGTGAGAGTGAACGATACAACTTATACAAACACTGGGCAAGGTTTTTCTGCTTTTACAAAGAGCAGCCTCTCAACCTCATCAGGTAAAAAAGCAAGAAACAGATGTCCTAAGAAAGTAAGGCATGCTTTTAAAACACCTTTGCTCTTGCAGGAAGTACTACGGGGAGAAGATTGGGATATACTTTGCTTGGCTGGGCTTTTACACGGAAATGCTGTTCTTTGCTGCTATCATGGGCCTTATATGTTTTATCTACGGCGTGCTCAGTTATGACAACAACATAACAAGGTCTGTGTCTCAAAGCTGTTTGACTGTTAGCTACTAGCAGTCATGTAAAATGTGGCAGCCCTGTTTTAATGGCAGGGCTTTTTAGAAATTACATTATGAATCTAGAATAGAGTATAAAAATGTTTCATATAGTGTCCTTTTACAAAAAAGTCTTAACAAAAATGAGAGTAAAAAAGGTGGGAATAGGACAAAGAGAAGAAAGGACAGAACCATGTAGTTAACAAAGAAAGCATTAAACTAAACTTGACTTTCTGTTTATGTTTCTAGTAAAGAAATATGTGATCCTAATATTGGAGGAAGTATTGTCATGTGTCCTCTTTGTGACAAAAAGTGTCCTGTCTGGAATCTCAACTCAACATGTCTGTCTTCGTGGGTAAGACTTTGCACATGCCAACCAAGCATTACACACAGTAATTTCTGTTATGTTGGTGGAGAGCTCCTTTCTCAAGTGGAGAAGTTCAGTTACTAGGGGTCTTGTTCACAAGTGAGGGGCAGCTTCTGCAGTGATGCGGTCGATGTACCGGTCTGTCGTGGTGAAGAAGGAGCTGAGCTGCAAGGCGAAGCTCTCAATTTACCGGTCGATCTACGCTCTTGGGTAATAACCAAAAGAACAAGATTCCGATACAGATACAGGCAGCTGAAATAAGCTTCCTCTGCACTCGGGAGGAGCTCATAGTAGATCCGCTGCTCCTCCACATCGAGAGGAGACAGCTGAGGTGGCTTGGGCATCTGTTTTGTATGCCTGCTGGACGACTCTCTAGGGAGGGAGTCTGGGCTTGTCCTGCTGGGAGGAGACCTGGTGGTAGACCTAGGACACTCTGGAGGGACTATGTCTCTCGCCTGGCCTGGGAACGCCTCAGTATTCCCCCGGAAGAGCTTTCATCTATGAGTAATCAAGCCCAGACAGCAAAACTTCCTGCTTAATCAGCTCTATGTCATCCTGTTTAACTACAGAGTGTTACTTTCTCTGCTTCTTATCACTGTCCATGTTATTTCTTCCAGCAATCCCATCTGTTTGATAATGAGGGCACAGTCTTCTTTGCCATTTTTATGGGGATCTGGGGTAAGTGTCACTCGGTTCTGCATTTATTGTCAAACATTATAGGAGTTTCAATACACTCCACAGGTAGTACTACACAGGCTTTTCTCACTCAAATAATAATCGTGGTCTGCCAGCACACCAAACAGGAGGAAATGGGGTTTATAACACAGTGAATGTTTATGAAGCTGTCTTTAAAAATCAAGTCATTTTATTTCACACTTGTCTTTCACACTCATAATCTTTCTCTAAAAGATCTCCCCCCTGAAACTTTTTTAACAGTTACTCTATTCTTGGAGTTGTGGAAGCGACGTCAAGCCCGCCTGGAGTATGAGTGGGACTTGGTGGACTTTGAAGAGGAACAGCAACAGCTTCAAACTCGACCCGAGTTTGAGATCCAGTGCACTAACAGAAGACTCAACAAGATCACTCAGGTACATTAAAGACTAGGGCAAATGTAAAAAAAAAAAAAAAGTTTTAAAGTTAGTATATAACACAACACTATCCTTGCTTTGTGTAATATTCCTTTAATAAAAAATGTGTTTTACTCAAGTAATACTATGTTCCCAATTGTATTCTCATAATTTTTAGGAAATGGAGCCATATCTACCTATCCCCACAAAGTGCGCTCGTTTCTGCCTCTCTGGTGCTACAGTTCTCTTCTGGGTAAATGTTAAACATTAATAACTATTATAAAATATACATATACAAATGGAAATAGTATCAGTTCTACATATATAAAACTTCTATAATATTATATTAATTATAATCCAGTTGTAGCTAAATCTTGTACTTATCAATACTTGCTTCCCTGCACAGATTAGTCTGATAGTGGCCTGTATCATCGGGGTCATTGCGTACCGACTGGCTGTGTACGCTGCTTTTGCAAGTATCATCAAAGACCCTTTGAGGAAGATCCAGTTTGTGGGCAGATTCATTACTCCTCAGCTCGCCACTTCAGTCACGGCTTCCTGCATCAACTTTGTGATCATAATGATCCTCAACTTCCTGTATGAGAGGGTGGCTATTTGGATCACTGATTTGGGTAAAGCACTTTAAAGCCACATCCTAATTGCTAATTGGTAGATCATTTGTTGTCATATATTCCACTGCTTGTCCAAAAATGTCACATCTGAATTCAAACAAATATGTAAACAACTTAAAAGTACAGCATCAATTATTAAGTTTTATCTGGGAGTAACTTATTTAATCATAACTGATGCTGTGAACCATTTTTAAGTAAGGAGAATGTTTTTGCAGCGAGAAAATGGAATAGCTAAATTCAAATTATTATTATGATGAGTTTATTTAACTTTTGTTGAAAAATAAATTATAATAGGCAATACAAAATCAAATGCTCACGCAATAGTCAAAGGATGAGAATCATAACTCAAGTGAACTCAAGTAATTGCCTTGTTGTCTAAAGAAAACTGTTTATAATTAGGGACAATTTGAAAAAAAGATCTCATAAATAAAAGATTTGGTCACAATATGTATAATACCTAAATCTTTGTTTCCTCCCGCAGAAATACCCAAGACCCACCTGGAGTACGAGAACCGGCTAACCACCAAAATGTTCCTGTTTCAGTTTGTCAACTACTACTCTTCTTGCTTTTATGTGGCCTTCTTCAAAGGCAAATTTGTGGGATATCCTGGAAACTACACTTACATGTTTGGCAGAAGCAGTACACTACGAAATGAAGAAGTGGGGTTTTCTTGTTGAATGAAGTTTTAAAACATCTCTATATTCAGTTTTTGTAACTAAGCTGTGTTTGTCTGGGACAGTGTGACCCTGGAGGCTGTCTGATTGAGCTCACTACTCAGCTGGTAATCGTCATGGCGGGAAAACAAATGTGTGGGAACATTCAGGAAGCTCTTCTGCCGTAAGTCTGTCATGTTACTGTTAAAGGGATTTCATGACGTGAAAATAAATGCAAAATACTTGGCAGGTAGCACAGTCCTTTTTGGGGCACGTCTGGAGCTGCCACATCATTTAGAAAAAGGCTGGACTTAGTATAAATTAGTTTTTTTGGATTGACAAGTCAAGATGCATATGCCAAAGGTAAAAGAACAGTCTATATTTTGTTTTAATGGCTTATTTCACCTGTAAACTCAAGGGACATGTATTTCCAAGATGCCAAATTACTATACGTTGTTTTACATGAGTCACTAGTGTGTCATGTCTGACCAATGAACAAAATACTGTAAACACACCTTAAATAGAATATTTAATATTTAGGAGATAAATCATCAGGTAGAGACACTGTCAATCAGCGGTGGTAGATTGACAGGGGATTCCTCCGGGTGCTTCGGTTTTTCCTACCTCTAAAAGACATAATAAATATAAAATATAGGACTACACACGGAATATAGTCTGGTACAAGTATCACTGCTTCAGCTTAATGTACATTGTACGCTGTCCAAAAAAAAAAATGTCTTAACTCTCACTACAGAGTAATAAGTAAGAAATTTGGTGTAGTCTGGCTTTGACACTCATTTGGAAATGATTTGTTCTTTTGCAGGTTGATGCGAAACTGGTGGAGTAGCAGAAAAACACGGCATAATCCTGAGGCCAATTACAGTCGATGGGAGCAGGATCATGTTCTCTTAAACTTCACTCAACTGGGCTTGTTCTACGAGTATCTGGAGATGGGTGAGAAGCCTTACTCTTGAGCAGACATTATTTTAAAAAGACATACTGTGTACTTAATTTGTTTATTTTTACCTGTTTTCTACCTGTTACCGCTGTCTGTGGATGGCTGCAGTGATCCAGTTTGGCTTCATCACCCTGTTTGTGGCATCTTTCCCCTTGGCTCCACTTCTGGCTCTTTTCAACAACATCCTTGAAGTTAGAGTTGATGCATGGAAATTCACCACTCAGTTCAAACGACCGGTGGCATCAAAGGCCAGAAACATTGGAGCATGGCAGGAGATCCTCAACGCTGTGGCCATTCTGTCTGTTGTCACCAATGTAAGTTGGTAGTATCTATTGTTAGTTTTATTATTTTTATTTTTATTAGTCACATACTTATAAAAATCACAGCCTAAATACCTGTTTACTAACTTGTTCAGTCAACCCTAGGTTTTCTGTGTAAAGATGACCAAACACACAAGGTTGCAACTCTGAACTCACCTGAGGAATAAAAACAAATTTTCATAAAATAACATCAGAAAATGCAGCACAGGCAGCATTACAACACATTAATTTTTGGCAATACTGCAAGAAATAGTACTGCGGGGACAGCTACAGACAATGATACCATTCACAACTGTTTCTATTCAAACTACATGTTGAACATTGAGTTGAGTATTAATCTTCCGGCTTGAGACAAGACGTTTACTTTTGCCTATCCCAATATCCCAACATTACTCTCAAAGGACTTTATAGACTTTCAACACCTCTCATCCTTAGACCCTCCATCATGGATTTTACCACTGCTTACCTCTCCCCCTTAACCCACAATATTTTGATTTTGTTACTTCATTAACAGTGTTTTTGATTGTCGCCAGGCCTTCATCATGGCGTTCACCTCTGACATGATTCCTCGTATGGTCTACCTCTACGCCTACAGTGATGACGCTTCGATGGAGGGCTACATTAACAAAAGCCTGTCTTACAGCGTACTGCCAGAGAAGCACAGTGGCTGGTTTGACAACTCAACCACCTGCAGGTACTAGAGAAAAAGATATATATTGGACATAGTGGAACAGTTATGTTCTACATTAAATTTTTTGCTCAGTTTTATTTGTAAATTTTTTTTTTTCCTAGATATCGAGACTACAGGTATCCTCCGGGCCACATAAGGCAATACAAACATACAATGCAGTACTGGCACATTCTGGCAGCCAAAATGGCTTTCATTATTATAATGGAGGTAAATGACATCTATGTATTTCCATTTACAAATAGTTCTTGCTATTTATCTAAAATCTAATATTTATTTGCACCTACAGCACGTGGTGTTTGTGGTGAAGTTCTTTGTTGCTTGGATGATACCAGACGTCCCATCAGATGTTAAGGCCCGGATTAAAAGGGAGCGCTACCTCATTCAAGAGTACCTCCAGAACTATGAGGTGGAGAGACTGAAACTCCAGCTGAGTGCCAGTTTTATGACAGAGCCCCTGTCGGAAATTTCAACAGACAAGCACGAGATATTGTCTGAGTGCCTGTAGACTTTACTTCACTCTTCCTACTAATCAAATGTACGGGGACTTTCTTAAACTATTTTATTGTCCATAACTAACAATCACTCTCTTCAAGTTCCTATATTAGGATCTGTAGATGGTGCATCATCCTTAGGTTTACACTTCAGACTTGTGAAAAGATATCAATATATGGTCTCTTTGACTGGTCTGAGGTGTAGCAAAAAGTTGCAAGAAGCATTCGATGCTGACAGAGTGAGCCACTGCGGCATTAGATGTGATTCTCTTGAAGCAGAGTTTTCCACAACTGTTGCTTGTTATTGTATCTTATCTTTGCATGCAGATACTTTAATATATTACAAAGTTAAGGACTAAACTGATAAAAATTAAGCTGTATGTGACTTGTAAATTTGTCCAAGTATGCTGGATGCTTGTGTTCATAACGTAGAGATTGATGTCTTACATGTTGTAATATATCATTTTTGTTTAAATTATGAATGTAGAAAAGAGCATTATACAATATGAAATATTTATACACTTAAGCTTTTTCATTTTGCTCTGATGTCTACTTTATCTGTATAATCAGGTAATCATTCATCATTCTTGAAAACAGCAACTGCCCTTTTTAAAATACTTTTGTTAAAAAACAACAAAAAGGAGGTGGTACTTTACTGTGCATAAACAGCATAAATGAAGACACCCTATGTTTAAGTATATTCATTTCTTTTGTGACAATATATATGCACATAATTAACAGTATGTTAATTTGTTACTAATTCCACACTATTTATACATCATAACATTGTGCAGTTGGGAAAAGCTTTAACCTAAAGTGAGACATTTTAGGGAAGGATGCATCTATATATTTTAGTGGAGCAGCTAAAAAGCAGGTCATACCTTGTCACTGGCTATAAGTGTTGCTGTAAATGTTTAAATGTCTGTTTCATTTACTGACCTGTCTGTAACCTGCAGCATTTGTATTTGAGGTTTATTCATTTCAAAAATGCTTCATCATATTTCATTTAATTCATACCACAATGGAAGGTTTGTAGATTGAATATAAAAATAACAATGCCTATCTGCTTAGGAGGTGTCTTGAACAGGTGTTTTCACATTCGGACTGACAGCACGGCTGACTGACAACTCTTCATTGTGCAGTTGTGGTTGTTGGAGCGTGACAGTGCAGTTGTTTTCAATCTGAGATAAACGAGTCTGTCAGATGGAGAAGTGTCTGCTTGTGCTGTAATGTGTTCACTTTGAATTGCACATGGTTGGTATGCAATATGTTCAGTGTTTTGGCATTGTATAGGGCTTTTATTCCTCCGGAGTAATGTGTTACTGTTTCATTGAAATCTGCTGTAAAGCAGATATAATTCAGGATATCAATCAGCAATCAAAAGTAGCCTGATTCACTCCTATCTCAGGTTAAACATCACTGGTCAATAAAATGGTTAAAGGGGTTTTGCATGATGCGTGTGCCAACAAACTAATGCCTTAAATCTATGTTTACCTGTTTTTCTATCATTTTGTAAAGACAGTTTAAAATCTACATTTATAATATGTTTAATATGATGTGTTGCAGCAGCTACATTGCAAAGTAGTCTTTTGTGTTAAGCATGAAAATATTGCATTTATGTCTGTAAATTATCCCCACAATAAATCATTAAAATGTGTTGTCTTCAAGTCAATTTTATTGTCCTCATCATAAAAAGGGATGAATAACATTTCTTTCAGTAGTGTAGTGCACTCAACTCACCAGATACACCACTATACAACTCTGAGTGACGGGCCCGTAACCATCTTAAGAGCATGTATCTAACCTGAGCTAGTTACATCAACACAAATCTTCATCTGATATATGAATGTGAATTAAAACCGAAGCACTAAAACAGAACAAGTTAAAGCTGTTTCACATTTGAAGCCAATAAATGTAATATAAAAGAAAAAACTAGATATGTGTTTGTATGCTGTGATCTTATACAGTTGTGCTCAGAATTTGTGATTGGCCATTTTTCAGAGAATATGAATAATAACACAAAAACCTTTCTTTAACTCATAGTTAATGGTTGGAAGAAACTACCCAAATGACCCTGATCAAAAGTTTAGGTGATTATGGCCTGATAACATGCACACACATTT
Organism: Neodontobutis hainanensis; assembly: GCA_024349245.1. Lineage (NCBI taxonomy): Eukaryota > Metazoa > Chordata > Actinopteri > Gobiiformes > Odontobutidae > Neodontobutis > Neodontobutis hainanensis. Next base: position 2,876,502 of record JALDNG010000002.1, on the reverse strand, counting down.
TAATAGCTACTAAAGGTAACCATCCTCACCTGTGATCTGTTTGCTTGTAATCAGTGTGTGTATAAGGGTAGTGTTTTTCTGGGCTCCTGACAGACCCTTGCATCTTTCATCCACTGCTGCACTGATGTTTCTGTATTTTGAGTCATGGAAAAAGCAAAAGAATTGTATCTGCGGGAAAAGGTGACTGAACTGTAAAGAACAGGAAGGGATTTAAAAACATATCCAAAAAAGTGAAAATGCCAATCAGCTGTGTTCAAATTCTAATAAAAAATGGAAAAAATGGAAAAATGAAAAGGTCAGGTAGACCAACAAAGATTTCAGCCACATCTGCCAGGAAAATATTTTGGGATGCAAAGAAAAACTCACAAATAACTTCAGCTGAAATACAGGACTCTGTAGTTGTGGCTGTTTCAAGATGCACAATAAGGAGGCACTTGAAGAAAAGTGGGCTGCATGCTCGAGAAAGCCATTACTACGCAAATGCCACAATGCATTCCGCTTACATTACGCCAAAAAGCACAAAGACCAGCCTCAAAACGTATGGAACAAAGTCATTTGGAGTGATGGGACCAAAATTTTACTTTCTGGTCACAATCATAAACGTTACATTTGGAGAGGAGTTGACAAGGCCTATGATAAAAGGTACACCATTCCAAATGTGAAACACGGAGGTGGATCACTGATGTTTTGGGGATGTGTGAGCAACAAAGGCACAGGAAAAGATGAATGCAGCATGTTATCAGAAAATATTGGGGGAAAATTTGCACTCATAAGCCCGAAAGCTGTGCATGGGACGTACTTAAACGTTCCAACATGACAACGTTCCAAAGCACAAGGCCAAGTCGACCGGTCATTGGCTACAGCAGCATAAAGTGAAGGTTCTGACTGGCCATCTCAGTCTCCTGACCTTAATATAATTGAGCCACTCTGGAGAGATCTGAAACGTGCAGTTCATGAAAGACAGCCCAAGAATTTAGAGGTTTTGAATGAAGCCTCCAGAAGAATGGGCAGCTTTACCATCTGAGAAAATTAAGCGCTTTATCCTCAACTACCACAAAAGACATCAAGCTGTCATTGATGTTAAAGGTGGCATTAGGAACTGGTGTATGTACACTTTTGATCAGGGTCATTTGGGTAGTTTCTGTTGTCATTATTATTTAAAAAGAGTAAACACAGCTGTTTGACAATAAATGGCTTCACACAGCCACTAACTACGAGTGAAAAGGGTTTTTGGGCTATCATTCATATTCTCTGAAAAAAGGCCCAAATAAATGATATTCTGCCAGGGTATGTAACTTATGAGCACAACTGTATGCTCAAGAACAGTATATGTACATTAGTGTATCCAAACGCAGGACCAAGTTCAGTCTTTCACATTGATGTATTTTGTTTCTTTTATCCAACATCTTCAGGTGACACTGACAGATTATTAAAAAAATACAGAAATTGTATTTAACAGGCCACATAAAGTGTGAATTATAGGTCTTTCTATGAGATCAGGAAAAAGCACAATCCTCAAGCTGCAATTCTATTTCTAGCCACCAGATGGTGTACAGTACCCACAAATGAAAGGAGACGCCAAAACGTTCACCTTTTTTTTCCCCCTTTCTTTTTCCTTTAAAATTTGATCCCAAATGTAACAAATGATTCTTATTATTCTTACTATTATGCCTATTATTATTGCAAATAACATAAAACTTTCATATACAAGTAAATGAATAGGCTAAGTAATGTAAAGTAGCTAAAAACTGATATTTTCTAATTATTAGACCAAACAGCACGTGTGAGGATGAGGTTGCCAGGGGGATGGAGACTGGGGAGACGCGTGAATTATTGATGGATTCCTGCGATGGGAAAAGGAGCTTGGTGTTGAAGGAGGAATCCACTCCCGCTCATTTGGTTTCCATAGCACCGCCCTCCCGAGATCTGCCGCTTTTAAGATGTGGCTTTAAAGCTGCTTACTTTTAAAATTTATAATCCAATAAACAAGAGAACAAGAAATTCTTCTTTAAATAAATACATTTGATTTTAAGATTAGATATTATTTAGACAATTTATTCTCATGGATTTTCTTTATATAATAAAACAAGACTTAAAATTACAGCATATGAAAGTAAAGGGTGTTTTTGATTTGGGCATGGCCTGCACTGGCGTGTGCAGCTGTCCAGATGTGGCACGCGGAGCTGACCTCGGTGCTGAACACGACGTCAGATGAACCTGCGCGCGCCACGGGAGACACGAGCCCGCCTCACTCCCTCTTTGATTTATTCACGCTTCTCTAAACACCTTCGTCTGCTCTGTAAAGTTGGCCTTTTCCTAATTTCTGCGTCGGTTTCTTTCTCCTCATTTTATTAACCACAGATTGTGCCTTTTTTTCGCCTCGCCACTGCGTATCACAGCTTTTGCTTTTACGCGCTTACTGTACGCGACGCACGAGATGGGCTGCTGCTGCTGGACGGAGACGCGCACCTCGTTTGATTGGCGCTGAACCGGGGCTTTTTAGTTGCTTCGCAGATCACACACAGTCGTCTTGTCTTCTTGGACTCGCGTTTTAATTTTCTAACTCGGGTCGTTGTTTTAATCGGCCGTCCTGCGTAGGAACATGACCAACAGGCTTTAGATATCTTAGACGAGGCCTGACACACAGAGACTGGACATGGAGTCCGCGAAGAGCCGAGCCACGGCGGGGGTGAAGGAGTTTGCGGGGAAGACCCTGGGCCATGTGTACAGGTAGGAACACGGGGTTCTCATGGTCTCCTCAGCTGACCTTTGCGCATTACTCGGCGGCGCAGTGACATTGCAAAAATATTTACTGTTACCACATGAATCTTAGTAATGTGTTGCGTTACAACATTAGGACATAAAGGTGACCAAATGGCGTTTACAAATTAAAGCATTCCTGGTCACGCCTCTGGAATTATGCAATCAAGTGTGCGCGCTGGCCTTGACGTATCTGTGTGTGCGTGCAGCACGTGTGCGCGCCTCTCTGTACGTTGATGGCTTTGGCACGGTTCCGCTGGGATTGTCCAGCAGTGGCCTAGATGCCGTTGGACGGAGGCTGCTCACAGCCCACGTCCTGAAGCGGGCCAAATGGGGCTCGTTATTGCACGGGACCTCAAGGCCATGCGACAATAAAAATAATTATAGGCTACACACATTAGGATTTAAGACACCATATTTGTTTTATAAAACCACTTGCACGCATTATTTACATTTGTACATTATTAAAACAGTACAGGTGCCATGTGTGAATTATTTCTTTTCTGTTCCATTCTTCTGTGTTTTCACAGAAAAACACGCATAACGAGTGTTTTGCTTCAAATATTCTTTAGGAATCATTGTCCATATCGTTTAGGGCGTTACCTCTTCAGACTGCTACATTTTAAAATACTGCTATAAATAAATAAAATATTATATGGTCCTTAGTCTTATTTTTACAATAATTTAAATGTCTCTGTGTGTTGACTAAGCACTTAACTCAAGCGTATAAGTTTACTTCACATTTTCATTTATTGATTTTTTTATTTTATTTTTTTTGTCAGTATAGGCTAAAGAATAGCCTTGGTGCTGCACCGGTTTATAGACATTGGATATTTGCACGTATCTGTTTCACTATAGACTTGTTTAGTCCGGGGTATGTGATTGAGTCATGGTCAGATCGAGTGTGAATTTCCTAAAAACGGGGAAGACGTTGAGGAAAGCCCAGAGAGCGTCTGGAGCTGAGCAGCAGCTCGGTCCGTGAATGTTAATGAGAGAAAAGACAGGCTGCTGCAATGCGGTACAGCGCCATGGCACCTTCCCGATTTTCAGACAAAAAATGCTGTTCATTCGTATAGGCAAAATATTACACTGGTTGCTGTTTTGAAAATAACTGGCTAATTACGCACAATTTTTGGCAAGGTGCTCACACTGAAGGCCCCGAGACGAACAGAAGGGTTTTATGAAAGTGTTGTTTTATTCCTTTTCTTTCATTTAAGATACAGATCATCTAAAACACTCAAGGCATTTTGAATCTTTAAGTTTACATACAATGTTGTTTAAAGTGGAAGAAGCTGTGGCCTGTCTGGGCCTTTTAAGAGTGTATTTTCATATTAAGACTTTGGGCTTTGTGGCCTCCTGATGTAAGTGAGCGGGATTAGAGAGTGCTCTCCTCCGCAGGGTGATGGAGAGGAAACAGAAGACTGGGGAGGTTATAGAGCTGACGGAGGATGGTCGGCCTAAAGAGGCTGCGGTGAAGAAGACTCCGGTGTTCGACTGCACCTGCTGCGGTCTGCCTCGGCGCTACATCATCGCCATATTGAGCGGCCTGGGCTTCTGCATCTCTTTCGGCATTCGGTGTAACTTGGGCGTGGCCATAGTGAGCATGGTTAACAACAGCACCATCCATCAAAACGGGAAGATCATCATCAAAGAGGTGTGGCGCCAGAGCAGCTCTGCTGACGCACACAGCACGTACAACATGCATCAACTCTCACACACCTCTTCTCTGGGGGGAAAGGGAAAGTGGGGGATAAGCCCCAATACAAGTCTGTATATCTATAGACACATTTATATGAGGCCTAAACATAAAATGATCAAATGTATTATTTCTTCAATGTCAGAACATTATCCAATATTTTACGAGGGTGTGTTAAGCATATCTTATCAATGGGCATGGTTTTAAGTGGACAACGAGTTTTTTTTTTTTTGCATTTTGTATTTTAAAATCAATATAAAAGGAATTAAAAAGGGCAAGAGATTGGCTGATAAAAGTAAATTGATGCCATTGTGTGGAAGGCTAAGCAATTTTCCACATAATCCAAAAGGCCCAATAGCTTAATTCTATTTGTTCATACATTTGTGTTTAAGGCCTATTAGCCAATACAGTAGCCTACACCCTTATTCAGGTAGCCTAGTGAAAAGAAGAGTAGTACATTTTTGGCACTAAAGTTGGTTTTATTTATTTTCTTATCGACAGAAAGCCAAGTTCAACTGGGACCCAGAGATAGTGGGAATGATCCACGGATCGTTTTTCTGGGGCTACATTGTGACGCAGATTCCGGGAGGATACATATCCTCTCGGCTGGCAGCAAACAGGTAGGCACTTCCTCTGCCTTCAGTTTAAATGACCATCACCAGCCATCCAGCTCCGTTCGTTCAGAAATAGGCTAGTCAATGAGTTAGCCTATGTCGGCCTTTTAAACCCACAGCTAAGCGACTGGCCTCAATATTGTCTTCATCTTGTCTTTTTTAACTAGGCTCAAAATATTAAGCAAAGTTAGGCCACACATAGGCTGGATAGACAATAACCACATAGGCTATCCCAGATGAGTCAAATGTCTGGCGTAGAACAGGCACATAGTAGTGTCCGTTTCTCGGGGATAGGCCCTCAGGAGGGCGGCAGACAGGTTTTAAAGCTGCTCTGAAGAGGAGCAGGGCTAGAGGCAGCGCGGGGGCTGGCAGACGCGCCGCTCCCGGTGTCGGGCTTTGTGCCACCTGTTAATGAGGTCCCAGGGGGAAGCCGGGTCTAATCTGTCGCGCTCTCAAGGCATGGACACCAGGCCCTGTCTTGTCGCCAAAGACATTTATTGACATAAATAAGCCAACCTCATTCATAGCATATTCTTAAAAACGTGTACCAGAGCGAAGAAAGTGCAAACACATTTATTCTAGCTCGAGTTGACCACAGGTTTGCACCAGCGCTGCTGTGGCTGAAGGCGCTATGACGGTCGCCTATTTTGAAATGTTTATAAAATCTTAACGGTGGGTTGAGATGTCAAAACTAACTGCCACCCTTGTCGTGTTGTTGATCTTGTACCCGCTTTTGTTGGCGGATGAGGAAATCCTGACGCGTCTCGTGCTGGGTGTTGTCACATCAGGATTAGAGCTAGTCTCAGGGGTAATGGGATTGACGACGGCCTCTGCGCGCTCACCCAGAATAGGCTACACACAAACTGCATTAGGCAGTGGATGATGATTTGAATTTTAATAATTTATCAAATTAGGGAATAAACTTTGGTTTGTTTTAAAGAAAGGTGGATAAAGCTGCTAAGGCCCTGAGCAGCTGCGCATAGTTGGCCTAAGCACCACCAGGCCATGGCCAGTGGAGACTATGTTCTTTCTGGTGTTGCTAGGCGACACATGAAATCTGGACACGTTTAAAATACTTCTTTTCTTCTGACAATTATGAGCCAATACTGAACAGCTGGAGTTGACCGGGCCAGGACAGAATTAGTTTATGTCTTAAATAGGCTATAGATGTGGCCTTGTTCAAATAAAGATCCTACAGAATCTACAGAAAAAGAATAGCCTATTCATTTGTAGTTGTTTCTTGTAATTAGTGTATAGTCTAAAATAAATAATGAAAATAAACTAAAACTCGGTCATTGATAACTAGCTATTTGTTATTAATCCATAATTAAAACCAAACCAAAATGTAATTTCTTTCACAGGGTTTTTGGTGCAGCCATAGTCCTAACAGCAACCCTCAACATGTTCATTCCTTCTGCTGCCCGGGTCCATTATGGCTGTGTCATTTTTGTCAGGATATTACAAGGGCTGGTGGAGGTAAGGTTTTGTGAGTGTTTGTTGAACACTTTAACCAATCTCACAATGTTGCATTTCTTCCTTTAAAAAAAGGCTGCTTGTTTTCAAATGTCAATAATCTCAGTCCTAAATACAACATGGTTAACATGGCTACAAATCATACAAAAAAAAGGCTTCCCCTATGAATCCAGAGGATTGTGTTGTACTACAGTTTAGGCTACTGTTACTTGCAAATGTATATTAGCTTTCTTATAAATGAGAACAAAGATGCTCAGGCTGAAATCAGAGACCGGTTTTATGGATCCAGTATACTACTACAAATGAAGCTTCAAGGGACACCTCAGCTCTTTTTATGCTGTCAGGTTTGCATTTTTGAAACCTACAGCAAGTACTACACATACACAAAATAAGAATATGCCAATATGAGAACATGTATTGTGTGGCTGCTTTTAGAAACAAAAAAAACATGTATCTGCTGTCAATAGATGTAAGCAGTAAAACTTTACTGTACAATGTGGAATGGTTTAATGCAAAATACTATGGAAAGGCACAAAAACAATCAAAGGACAAGAAGGCAGACAGTTCAGCACTTAAGAAAGCCAATGCAGATTACATTTTACATTAGCACCATTTGTTTAAATTAGTGACTGATGAACATTTAATAGCTGCAGGGCTGCTTTCCTTCATGAACAGCTCATCAGATCTTCTTTGTTTGTGGCGCAGGGTAATTTGTTAATTACAAAGGAGAAATGTTATCTTTTGTTATTATGTTGCAACTCAGTTTGCTCACACTTTAAAGGGCATTTTATTAGTAAATAACTTGTGAGAATATGTAATGGCTTTGTGTTTTCAGTTTGTCATCTGTCAGTACTATGAGAAATCCCAAACTTGCTTTAAATATATGTTTTTCTGTTTTTCTGCCGTGCATTTAGGGAGTGACCTACCCAGCATGCCATGGCATCTGGAGTAAATGGTCTCCCCCACTGGAAAGGAGTCGTCTAGTCACCATCTCTTTCTGTGGTAAATGCTCATCTTATATGGAGCCCTAGTTTGCTTACCCATAATGCCAATGTCTTTGAATTCAATGCTTTTTTCTTACTGCAGGCTCCTACGCTGGTGCTGTAATTGCTATGCCCCTGGCTGGTGTCCTCGTTCAGTATACAGGCTGGTCCTCAGTCTTCTATGTATATGGTAAGATTAACTGCTAAAAGTTGGTTTCTTGTTACTGTGTGCATGATTAGTTTGTATGCAGGAGTTTGAATTTCAGGACTACTTTCTAGTGTGCAGGAAAATATCACATACAAATATGCACACACTATGAGCTGTTTTGAAGCTTGAGTTGCAGGATGCCCACTGAAAGTCAAATGGATTTATCCAGAGAGCCCATATTGATTTTCTCCCTTCAATGTTTTGTTGTGTCAATAATTACCCCACCCATGTTTCTCTGTGCACCGGATAAAGTTAGCTTTCCTGTCTGGGTTTCAGTGGCATTTAGGACTGATCAGGCTGCCATAGACCTGTGTATGGTATTTTCTGACTCGACTGTTCTGTTTTTCCATAGGATGCTTTGGCATCTTTTGGTACATGTTCTGGATCTTTGTGTCTTATGAGAGCCCTGCCGACCATCCAACTATTAGTGATGAGGAACGCTGCTACATAGAGGAGAGTATTGGAGAGAGTGCCACCTTAATGGGTCCCTCTGAGGTAGATACCCAACATAAAAGCCAAATAAAAACAATATGCACGCTATTTCTTAATGGTTCCTTCCACTGCACTCTCTAATACATAAACATTGGTCTTCTTTACTGTAGAAATACAAGACCCCCTGGAAAAAGTTCTTCACCTCTATGCCTGTCTATGCAATCATTGTGGCCAACTTCTGTAGGAGCTGGACATTTTACCTGCTGCTCATCAGCCAGCCCGCCTATTTTGAAGAAGTGTTTGGGTTTGAGATCAGCAAGGTACCTTGTATAATATATGCGCTGACAGGGTAAAATTAAAGTAAAATATATTTTTTAATTTCCATGGTAAATATTTCCAAGATGTGGAGTCCAGTACTCGGCCCATATAAATCTAAGATAAAAAACATATGTATATGTATAATTCAGAAATGTTTAAAATAAACATCTGTGGAAAAGGCATGTTGTTCCATAAGTCACTTTTGTTTGTTGTCTGTGGTTTCAGGTTGGTGCACTTTCTGCTCTACCCCATTTGGTAATGACCATTATAGTGCCCATTGGCGGCCAGCTGGCTGACTTTCTGCGCAGCAGGAACATCTTGTCGACCACCACTGTCAGGAAAATCATGAACTGTGGAGGTGAGAGTCTGGACTCAGGATCGAATCAGATTTCCACACCTCTTACTCTGCCCAACCAAGGGGTGTTAAAATCCATACTGTTTTTGTTTGGTGCAGAATGCTTCATGAGACAGGTTTGGTTCTATAAAAATGTTCGATAGACTAAAGAACTGTTGTATTTTTTTTAAAAACCTGTTCAATACTTGTACACACTGATTGTGACTGAACATTGATTTCATATCTAACACTTACGTAATTGAGTGCGATACGAATCATCTCTAATTCAATTGGCACGGTCATGGCCAACAGCCGTGGGCCTTTTGTGCTGCATTGTGTATCTGTGTGTGACCTGCTGCCTGTCTCCGTCAGGATTTGGCATGGAGGCCACACTGCTGCTGGTGGTAGGGTATTCCCACAGCAAAGGGATGGCCATTTCTTTCCTGGTTCTGGCTGTAGGCTTCAGCGGATTTGCCATATCAGGTTAGTAGAAAAACATGCATTTAGTTTGATATAATTTAAATGCAATTGTGAGACTGATGTGGCACAGCATTGTATTTCCACAGTCCACAAAAAAGAGCATTAACACATAATATAGTGGCCCTGGTCATTCAACAGACACATGCATAGTTTCCATGTTATCTTACTGAAGTCGTGCTGTGTGTGGAAAATCAGTTCCTTTCCTATTGTTCCTGAGCTTTCTTGTGGAGTGTTTAATAATTCAATGCTGGCTGTCTCGGGGGACTTGCCAGCAAGCCATGAGCAGCCACAGCCTGTGTCCTCACTGAGAGTGGGGGAGGAGACGTGTTACCGGCTAGAATATGGTCACCCTTTCTGTTGCTATTATCTAAAAATGTGCTATGAAATCTTTTTTTTTTTTTTGCATTACAACTCTAAGAATTATACACTACTTGTTTTATTTTGTTTGTTGCAGGCTTCAATGTAAACCACCTGGACATTGCTCCTCGCTATGCCAGCATCCTAATGGGTATATCCAATGGTGTCGGTACGCTTTCCGGTATGGTGTGCCCAATTATTGTTGGCGCCATGACAAAACACAAGGCAAGTTTTTATCACTGTAGCTGTAATAATGAAGATGTGTGGTATAGACTAAAAGCTACTTTAATTAAAACATTGATTCTCACTTGTATATACACATTTTATTTCTTATCATTATAAGATAGTTCACACTATAGACAGCTCCTTCAAATTAACTTTAGCTTGATATTTTTGGTACCTGTGAAAACCCAAATGCACTTTGTGTTTAGCTGCAAATTATTAATGTATGTATAATTTAGAAATGAATTACCCACCGGCTGCTGCTTGTGGCTAGTTTATAAAAACTAGCTTAGCTTGTTTCCTCTTCCTTCTTCAGACCCGAGAGGAATGGCAGTATGTGTTCCTGATTGCCTCCATGGTGCATTATGGAGGGGTCATTTTTTACGGTATCTTTGCCTCGGGTGAGAAGCAGCCATGGGCCGACCCTGAGCTGACCAGTGAGGAGAAGTGTGGTTTCATCGACGAGGACGAGCTGGCTGAAGAGACAGGAGACATCACTCAGAATTACGGAGCTTTTGGAGGCGCATCAGCCAAGTCGTATGGTGCCACCACACAGGTGAACGGCGGCTGGGCTGCCAACTGGGAGAAGACAGAGGAGTATGTCCAGGAAGGAGCACAGGAAGGAGGCTACGGCTACAGCCAGGATGAGGGATATTCCAAGACCAAACATGAGAGCACACATCACTAGCACAAGAGTAGACTTATTTTCATGAGTATGAAACTACTTAGTCATAAAATATTAACAAATGAGAAACTACAATCCATTGTTGTGTTGTTTGCACAAACTCAAAAAACACTAAAAAATGATTAACATAATGTAAAAAAGAGGTAGAACATATTTCTAAAGTTATTCAATTCATGGCAGTGTAACACATATCAAATTGGCAGTGTGTAAATGTATTATTATGCATACTGACAATAGGTATATTTACTTGGAGTGCAGTTGTGTGTAAATGTGAATATTTCCACATCATCAGCGAGACTTCTTAGTAGCTGGGAAGGATCAGCTCATTAGAGCCAAACCCTATAAAAACATAGAGATCTTGTTACAGTACAACATTTTGCAAGCCAGCTAATCAAGTGTATAATAATAAATGTCACTGCACAGCATTGTAAACAGAAATTAGGCTCTCTGTTGATATAGATTGTACTGTACTCCTTAAAACACTCTGAGTAGTGACCTTTAAATGCACAATATAATGTTTTCTTTTTTCTTATCACTAGCTTTCGTGTGGTAAAATCTTCAAGTCCTTAACTTTTAAGTGTTAAGGTTTGATGAGTGGCATCATGACTTGTTATGAGCTGTGTTGAAATGTTAATAATGAGAAAAGTCTCTTAAATGTCTGCTACATGTTTGTAACACAGTACCTCTGCAGCTCAGAGTGTGAGTCTGTCATGTGCAACCCACCACGTAGTGTAGTGCTGGAGTAAAGCCATTTAGTCTGTTACTTTCAAGATCTAGCCGTACAAATGCATTGTTAATACATATATAAAGCAAATATAAAGATAGGTAGAAAGCACAGAATAATATATGATTTATATGGAGTTATAGATGAATCATAGTTTGTTACTTATATACCACCTTAAAAAGGGTTTGTGCAATTCCAAAATTGGGAAATAACCATTCAGTATCAAGAGTCTTAAAAAGAGAGAGATTAAAAAGTCAGAATATTAAAAATATTATAGAGGGTTATAGGATAGTTGTTGAATAAGTTTGTGTATGGTTAAATTCTCGGGCACTGTTGATTCCCATATAATGTGTTATACCAAAGGATCTCTGGGAGTCGTCACAAAACTGATCAAATCCACCACAATCAAAAAATTATAATAAAAATCAATGTTTGTGGCAATTCATGGTTCTAAAGTGAAGAAAAAGTTTAGATGCTCATGAGCTGCAAAAAATGTCTAGGAGCCCAATAAACACAAGTGTGCTGTTAATATTAATTTTCAAAATGTAGTACGCCAAAAAACAAGTTTAAGAAACACTGCTCTGGCATTAATATTCTAGTAAAATAAAACTGAAGGTATAGAGTGAACATTCCCTAAAAGTATTTGAATGTGTCTGTACTTATGTGTAAGTGCATACAAACCAGGGTCTTTATTCAGAGACACTATAGCACAATGGGCAATTACAACAGCTATGTGCAATTAGATTTATTTATTTCTGAAAACGGAAGCCGCTGATGTGTAAACTGAAGTTTATCTTCAAACATGGGAGAGTGATTCAGACTGTGCTAAAGGGGGCCAATTTTCATTTTTCACTTGTTTGTAGAGACCTTAATTCAGCACTTCACAATATAAATGTGTGTGTATTTATGCATGGAACAAAGTGAGATATACGTCTGTTTATGTTTCACTTTTACATTCTGTTTTCCTTTTTGTTGGTCTTTGTCTCAGAAACTGTTACTTATGCTTCAATTTCTTTGCACAATTTACCAAAGGTGTAGAGTCCAACTGTTTTTTAGCAGAAAGTCCAACAATGCTAGTGGTCAGTCTGTAATCACGACAAGCAGACGGCTCCAAACATTACTCAGTGTACAAAGCAATAAACCCATAGTAACAGTTCTGGTCAGACGTAATGAATGGTTATTATGTTTTAAAGCATTTGTTGAAATAATGTAGTGTTTTTGTGATAAACAAATGTAGGAAATAAACACTTGTAAAGTGAAAAATGTATGTAAAAAATATAGTAATAGAGCCCTAAGCAAAGATCTTTGACATGAAAATGCCAAGACTTTAACAGGGCTGCTCACCAGATGAGAATGATAAAACGAGCGGCGCCTAAAAAGCGGACGCTCTTCTTCATGTTATTGTTATGTTTTGGTGTTGTACCCCTCACATACCCCACTCACGTCCCTTCAACATCCCTTTTTACTTTTATTCATGATCTCCGACGCTTGTTCCCGACTTTACCAAATGTACTCACTTCCTTTTCCACAAACACTTAAGCTGTATCACTTAAAACATTCACTTGATCCTCAAACAGGCCATTCTCCATTTTCAACAATTGTGCAACCTAAAAGTAGTTCCCTGTTTTTGTGCCTCTAAAGTTACAATGTGATTTTATGGCTTATGTTACTGTGTAAATTGAGAGGTTTGTTGATGTCAAAATGAAATACTCTATATCCCTTTTTGATAAAAAAAAAGAGAAAAAAATCTTTGCATTTGGCTGTTTTGTTGATTTATCGAGTCATTGCTTTAGTTGTAGAAAAGTAACAATTACACAGTGAGTCTATATTATGTTTTAGTAACATTGGTGAGGCCAAAGGAAGTAGACAATTAATGGTTGCCCTCCTTCCCTGTTGGTAAAATCAATGAGGTCAGTTTCCAGGATTTAGCAGGACATATTGACTGCTCTAACCTCTTAATGGAGATGAGAGGGAGGAGGAGCACTTATTGAGCTATCTGGAGGTGTCATTCTGATTCAGGAGTCCGCCCCTGCATCTCCCACAACCTTTGCCGTACAGCATTAAGATGATCACTGTAAGAGATACAGCAAAACAATATGGAGTAGGTCAGAGGGATTAATCAAAAAAGATTGAACGCAACATTTAAAACTTTAGACACAATCTAACATGGGATGTGTACACTTTCAATCAAGTAAAGTCAATCAAAGTTGTTCAATTATTGTTGAACAACAAATTGTGATTTGATTTTATCTCATATCAATATACTCAATTAGAAAAAAGAAGAAAGCATATAATTTAAACATTTGAAACATTTAAAATAGTCATGTGTCCATATACACACATAATAAAAACTATTCCAATAACATATTTACCTTATAATGGTTACAGACTATATCACATTATCATTATTTCACTTTAATTATGTAAAAGATTAGTTTGTCTGATAAATAGTTAGCCATTAATAAACTCATCAACTCAAGTTGTTTTTAGTAACCTTGAAGAAAAAAGCCTAATCCGGTAAAGGTAAATGTGGGTTTGCAATTTGCCAAGCAATTTGTCTCCATTTAAGTTGAGACCACATCTTTTATACAATTCTAAAGCTGTAAAATAAGATCTCCTGTGCGTTGTGTTCACTGACGTCAAAGCTCAAGGACCTTTGGAAAGCCCGAGGTGATGCAGAGATGAGCATTTGATTGATGCCCAACTTCTGGATGTTGTTAAAAACATGTTCTCTGCCCCCACCTCTCTTTGTATGTGTGTGTGTGTGTGCGTATGTTTATAGATGGGTGGGTGGGTGGGTGTGTATGTGTGTGCTTGTTATTTTGACTCTTGTCTGGCTCAGCTCATTGCTTTTGTTAATTTGACAGACTCAATAAACGTGTCACCAGCCATCCCTATATGCTATTTTCTCACACTCAACCAGCCATAACCAGCGTCCCATCCCAGTGAAACCGAGGGAGGTGACCCGTGACCCTCCCTATGACCGTCAATCTGCTTATTACACTAAACTTACGGCTGCTTCCCTCTGAGCTCCGACGTCTTTGTGTGGAAAGACGTCAGCCAGCCGGTCTTTAAATACCGTTTAATGCTCCCATTTGCATCAGTGCAGACAAATATAGCATGTAGACGTGTGTCTGACTGCACTGAAGCTGAAGTGAGAGAAGACGTGCGCATATGTTTGTCGTCTTACATGTTGAGATGTGGGTGTGGAGCAGGTGTGTCAGAGCCTGTGGGGAGTTAAAGGGAAAAAGACAGCAAAATCTCTCTTTAATGACTCGGGGGCTCTGTTCTGCTCAGCCCCAGGAGACATATGTGGCTCATAAATAAGGTCCTGATTTGCACAATGTGCCCCCAGCACTGTAAGGTAGAATTCACAATAAAAATACATTTTTTTAGGTAAAAATCATTACAATTTACAATACTACTTTTTTTTGCATATTTAAGAAGAAATTAATTATTTTTTGATAAAATGAAGACCTGAATGAACCATATTTAAAGTGCCATAACTGTTACTATTTTCAGCGATTACAAAGCTTTCCGAGACGCAGTGCTTTGCAAGAAATGGTGAATACATTTTTACAGTATTCCGTCCACTTTTATCCAATCAGAAGAAAAAACTCAACTCAAAGAAAAATGGCGATCTGGTGAGAACTACAATGCAGGTAAGCTGGCTTTTACTCTGCAGTAGCTACATAGGTTATGTTTGTGACTGAGGTTGATGACCTGAGGTTTAATGACTGAGATTGAACCAAAAGAACCAACTCAGTGTTTCTTTGACGGTGTATTTTATGTAGAGCGTTTGGGTGGGTCTTCATAATGTACACACTGTCAAATGTTTATTTTTGGTTGCAGCTTCTCCACCCTGTGTAGTCACGTACATTCCCACGTGAGCTGTCCATGGTGCTCAATGAAGGATCACTGCGTAACAGAATCATGACCACTCGGGTAAAAGCACAGCCTAGATCCACAGAAAGTAGCTTGGTATTGTGGAATTTAGAGCTTTAATTCTCTATATATCACATTTCTACATACACATGGCAGCCCTTCTTCACAATAAGCTCCCTGTTGACTGTGATTGGCTCAGCTGAAGCAGCGGGTTCCTCCCCCTGCACCAGTCTAGATCATGATTGGTCGCACATGCAGACTTTTAGCACCGCTGGTATAAATTTAATAAGTCTCCCCACTTCTACACCTCCTCCTCATGTGCAGCAGCATCCCACCACCTCAACAGGAAGTGCGTCAGAGATAGTCAAGGGGGAGTCTCTGGGGCGAGGCACCCTGGGATCAGAAAGTCAAAAGGCCTGAATTGAGGAAACAATACATTTTTCATTTTATGCCATTTATTAATTTATTAATTAATTTTTTACATTGTCTTAAAAGCTACTTGTTGCACTAAATTGATCCTAGTTTGCCATTTAATATTTAAAGACATCAATCCGCTTACTGCAGCCCATATACCACTCGATAAAGCATTAGGAATATGAGAAAGAATGAAGGAGGCTCTTTTGTGAAGCCATGCAGCTGAGGCACCTGTGTGAAGTGTTTGGATGTGTGTCTGTGTGGACATGTCCGTGTGTGTGTCTGTATTCAGCCTCTTAATGCTTATTCGCCAGATGGGAGTGTGTGAGTGCATGCTTGTGTGTCTGGTTAGGAGGGGGTATTTTCCAAAAGCAATGCATCGGGCCTCCTTTTGTCCTCTGGTCTGTCACCGATGGCTTCACAGTGGGGTGACATACACACTCCAAATCTCATTAAAAAGTGAGAGATGGGGGAGGGCTTGTATGTCGAATTAAACTGGAAAAATGGTGTGTTTGAGTATTTTACTCCATTCATCCAAGGCTATTATTTTGTATTATACAAAATGTAAGTCTACATTTAAAACAAATTCCTGCTAAGCTTATTGATTTTGGCCAGTCAATCAACACCTGTCCATCTGATTTCATCAGAGATGTGAAATGTCTGATAAAGAGGTCCCAAAGCTATGAGACAATACAAACACAACACTAACACTGTCAACTGTTGTCCTGACATTAGAGATAGAGTTCACTGACAGGGATGATTAAGATAAACCAATTACCTACAACTGTGTTCTGTGAAGACAAGCTTGACAAAATTGTTTAATCGTTTTGATCTAACAAACAGTCTTTTATATCCTCCTGTAGGACCATTTACTCTAATAGCAGAATAAATGGGATAATATCCAGCCCTCTTCTACAACCTGCAATTTACCCATTAAGCTTCAAAATGCCTAGAAATTACAGACAATAGCTCTCTATTCTCAGTAGTAACTATGAATGCTCCTCAATTTGAGAAAATGCTCAATCCAAGTGGCCTTACTCTTTTCAGAATTTTGTTATTATGGCCACTGGTAGACCATAATCAAAGCTATTTTGTTTAGTGTCCTTATATTGATAAAATATTGATGCAGTGTCTTTCAAGGATATTCATGTGAGAACCCACATGTGTGTGGGGAAAAACACACAATAAACATCAGGAGGATGTAACTGATCTTTGCCTAAATGATGATGGCAGTTATTTATAATTGAAGTTACAAATATTTCACATTCTGCACTATTAACATCGTAATCAAATAATAAATTGTATTTTTATAAAAATAAATTTAGATATTTACTTAGACCATTTATTTTTCTGATGACATTCTAACATGACAAAACACCTGCCACATGGCCACCTATCATGACTGGAGCTCTCTCACGGAATGCTAATGCAGTGTACTGTATTGTTGGGTTGAACTTTTCCACCTTCATAAAGGCTTCCCTCCTGTCACTATCTATCCAACGTGCAGATAAGGTTCATGACAGACCAAAGTGAGCAGAGTGACGGCTGCTGAAAAGACTTGATGATGAGGATAAGATTATGTCATGATCTGTCTTTTATCAGATGAGCACTCTTTGTTACGTGCGCTTTGGCGTCGTCCCGCTCCCTCCCTCGTGCACTACTTCATCCTGTCACTGCTGCATGGTGACTCAGACACTGCAGAGACGCTCCATCCCAATGATATATCGGATGAGTCACACACATCCAGCACGGTCCACCTTTTAAAACTTTTATGCACATTCTAGAGACTGCACTGACACACACAATAGATTTTACACATGTTACACTTGATTTTAGGAGTTAACTGCCATGATAGACACATACCGACAGCTTACGCTAGGCTTTCCACTGCACCTTCACTCCGGAGCAAACAAACAAGCAGATTTTAATGGTGTTCACTTTGCACTGCTTTGACCACTGCTGCTCAAGGGAGTGTGTAGACTTGCAGAAAATCTGTCAATCCAACAGTCTGCAGAGGGCATACTCATTCTCCTGCTTGTTCTGTCTGCCAGTCTGTCTGTCAGTTGGTATTTAAGCCTTTAAATCACTTCGCAAACACACAATTGCTCTACTCTCTGCTTGAAAAACATCCATGCTGACAGCCTTTAGAGTCAAATCAAGAGCCTAAATTTCACATGTTACACTTCTTGTGTTTTGTAAAGAAAATACAAAGATAATGAATCATACTCATGGTTAATTTAAATCAACCACCAACCAAAACGAACCAGATCATTAATTATATAATTTTAATTTCTTGTGAATTCAATTTATACTAACCCATCCTATTCAAAAGTAAACTAGACACTCTCCATCTTGACTACAAATGCAACAATTTTTGAAGGACGTTTTTTAGGAACTTACTTGGATTGAGTGACGTTAATATGACGAGAAAGTCTCTCTCTTGGTGACGTTTATGCGCCATTCTTTAGTGTCAGTAGAAATAAACCGGAGAAAGTAACATCATGCCTTGAGTAGCTCTTTATCAGCTTGAAGCAGGTGAAAACAAATCTTAGGCAGTGTGTAAAAACTCATCAAAATCTTTTTTATTTTGTAAGTTGAGAGTAATTACGTGATAAATGTTTAGAAATGTACAATGACATATCACTTTCAAAACAGGTTCTGCTTTCCTTCTTTGCTCAAAAAAGCATTAAACAATACATTAGGACTGCCCTGTCTGGATAAAAGAGAAAAAAGGGCATTGAGTGTGTCTGCCCTATTCTTCTGCAACTTTGCCTTTGACAAATATGAGGAAAATGTCACAAACTGATAACCATATATCATATGTTTGTGTCCACATTTCCGCCTCAGAGAATGGCTGTAATATTGCTGCAATATTTGTGTACAGGTCTATTCATTATTTGTGTATGTCCTTGTCTATTTGGCCATCTTTTGTCACTGCTTCTAAAACTGAGATGAGTTGCTATGGAGACCAGATGGATGCTTTTGTAAAAAGGAAGTGGAAAAAGAGATGTAGTAGACACTCAGGAGCAAGGGGTTGAGAACGGAAGAGCAGAGCAGCAATTCAGACAGAGTCTATTTGAATTCTAGGTTTACGTCACAATGGTGAAGTGAAATTCAATTTTTGTGTGCAAATTTGCCAAATAAAATTAACAACTACATCATATGTCTTTGTTTGTCATTACAGAATGACTCGGACTATGATCCCTCAAGTGTTGACAGGGGTTAAGCGACTGGCCGGTGATAATACAGCTGTTTCAGGCACTCCATCACATGATAATTACATTACAGTGCTACTCCATTGCTTCCACTCGCTCCCAGTAATCTTGTTAAAATCACAGTGATTGGAAGCACAGTGACAGAGAAACAAATGGTGATGAGATTCCCCCTTTCAGCGCCCACAAGGACTTGAGCCCTCTCCATATCTGACTCAAGGTTTTGATGTGCATTAAGCTTTTGTTTGGTTTCCATGGAGCTTCAATGGCACACACAGGTAATGGCTGTGCTTAAGATACAACTCTTTTAATCTGATTCACATTAAATGTCTTAACACCTCTCCCTTCTTGTTATAATTTTACAACTGATTCAATTATCTGTGTTCTTACCCATGAGTTGATTTATATGAAACACAACGCAATGGTTGCACCCTCCTTTATAAAAAGTAAAGCTGTTTTCTCTTTTAATTTTAGCCTAGACCAATGTTTGAAAAGAAGCAGCTATATTGCCCTCTGGTGGTAATTTTAACAACTTAGACGTTGTGCTCTCAGTTTGCAGCATAGTTAGGAAGGGTTCAGTAAAAAAATATTTTGTATATATGAAATGTTGTTAATTTTTAATTCGGATTTGAAAGTAACATACAACATTTTACTGGTACTGATGATGAGAAGCTCAAGATGACAGGAAGTTTAATTAAAGTATGGGCCAGCCCTGCAGCCATTGACCCCCTGCTCTGCCAGCCCAGGCAGAGCTAACCAGCAAACATTTGTCATGTGTGAAACCTGCCAACATATTATTTATTACTCATTTATATGAATGCCTTAGAGCCACGCTTCCACTGACAAGCAGTGATTTAGAGACAGCCTTAATAAGCTTTGAATGAATAGTTACTGGGAATTAAAACCAAGACATCATTTATCAAATAATCAAATTCAATCCTTCTAAGTAAACTGAAAACTAGGAAACAGGTAAGTATTAGTCTTTAATTAGTCTTTTATTAGTGTGTTTTACATCTTAAACACTAACAACACTCAAGCACAAGCAGCACAACACACATTTTTACATTCATAAAAATTTAGCAAAAACATGTAACCATGAAGCACCTTAAAACGAGATCTGTCCTAATCTGACAGAATGATAAAACACTTGTGAGTCCCTAATAAGTGTGTCCCCATCTGATGGGCCCCAGGTCCCTTTGACCCAGGGGACCAATTTGAGTGGTACACAGCACATGGTGCCCTGTGCTGAATTATCGATTCCACACCACTGAAGAGGGAACAAGGAGGAGGTGACGGATTAAGGTTTAGTTGTCTTGGCAACCTGCGATGCCATCTGTCATCTGTGCACTGAACCAAACCGTGTCGCTGAGATATAGTTTTAATTCAATCATTTTCTCACTGCCAGACCTCCTGGTAAAATGAGAGAAGTCATGTCAGCATGTATTTAACAAGGAAGGCGGAGTAATGAGAATAAATGTTATTGTTTTTTTTCTACTGTCCTGGACACATCTAGAGCACAGATGTCTGTCCTGGGAGTGGATCCCACCTTCTGTGGTTCTCTCTGAGGTTTCTCTTTGCGGGGTTTTTTTTGGTGAGTTTTTTCTTACCCTGGAGGGTCTAAGGACAAAGGATGTTATCTTGGTACAGTCTGTTAAAGCTATTGTAATATTGGGCTATTAAAAAAAAAGTTGTCTTTTTTTTATCAAAAATGATGAAATTATGATGTGACCATGTGAAATAAATAAACCCTTGTTCAGTCTGGCTTTATTTTACAGTTCTGTAGGACTATTTAGTAACTCAGTGGGGGACCTCTGAGTCATTGTTAAAAGCGTTTAACAGGTCTTTAAATTGTCATCAACATGTTCACTATGCCATACCAGCTCAAAGGCACAGTGTTTTACCATCAGAAAGAGGAAGTAATTTACAGCTGTACGGAAAACATCTCACAAACACCTCAGGGCTTTTTTCTGATTTCAAAAACAACTGAGAAATGAAAAGGCTAACCCCTAAAATGAGACTCATGAATATTAACTAGTGCCTAAGTTTAATGAATACTAACCATTGATACTAACCAGTGCAGGTGAACAGAAGGACAGCAGGGTGGTGCTTAATGGGAGGAAGAGGGGCGTGTCTGATAGAGTAGTGACTTATCCCATGGGACAGGGCTGCAAAATTAACCAGCCTCAACACCTGGGACTCCACAGAAAGAAAAAGGGAGAACACACATACATTGGAGGGAGCTTGAGGTTGCAATCAACACCTGAATGAAGACCCCAAATGTATTCTTCTTTGGTGTTATTTGTATCTTAAAACTGACATTTAAACATTACTGGGAACAGTATGATAGCTTAATTAAAATAATTCACACAGTTCTAATTTAAATACAAAAAAAATAAAAAATAACATAAAAAATATAGCCAACACCAAAAGCAGCCTACCAAGTAGCAGAGGGCCAGTGGTACCTAACCCCACCATCTGGGATTATGAAAATGAACAGTAGGTCTACAATAAATGTGGATATTATTGTTGACAGACAATGATATTAAAGGAATTCAATTCCATTCAGGCAGGTAAAACAACTCTTTCAAATATACAGGCGTTGGCTGACCTCATTGTGAGAGATTACAATCCAAAAAGACAGTTCCCGCGTTCAAATGACAGCATATTCTTCCTCAACATGGTTAGCCATCAGGTTGCAGTGCCATAATATCGCAAATTAATGCCTGGAAATGTGTTCAATAACATCTTAAGTGTGTGTTAAATAAAAGGAAATTTAAAGTTGCAATTTAACAATGTTCTCAAGTCGGAGGTGGTTTAATTGTGTTGCTAGTAAACCACATTTAGGCTAACCCTCATGTTGACACAACGTTTTTGTTATCACATTTATATTTATTTAATCCAATATCTATACAGACCAGTTGCGTTTTCTCGCTTTTTTCCCGCTCTTAGTTCATGACAAGTTTCGTGTACCAGTTCTCGTCAGCTGCACTCATAAAGTGAAGTGTAAATCGACACCACAAAAGTCTCAGTCATGTTTAGGGCATGGTTCAGGGGAGTTTGATTCAGGAGAAACGGCAGCACGTAGTCACTGTTTGCAGTTACCTGAGTTAACCTGAGCAGGACGAACATCTGGCAGTGAGAGATGTAACGCAGGCTCCTGAACTAGAGAACAAAAAACTTGTGTCTGAGGGAATCTTGGAAAATAAAGCTGAAGTTGTGGGTCGCATCGTGTAAGTATTTCTACCTCCTCTTTGAACAGATCTAGATTAATCTTATTTAAGGGTTTTAGGAAAGTAAAGCTATGTATGTTTACATGTGCAACTACAAAGCAGTGTACAAGCAGCTTTTTCTATTTGTTTTCATGCTACCTAAGCATTTCTCCATTTGTACTTGAATTAAATTGTGGATTTACATTGTTATCTCTAAAAAAAGATCCCTTAACAGAGTTTGTCTGCAAAAAAGTGTGATTGTTTTTCAAATGGTTGTGTAGTGGGGCTCCTCTGTTCAGGTTCTCACAGCTGGTCATACAACCTTTCTTCCTGTGATATGGGTTATTTTGTCTCCAAGAACCTGAAAAAAAGCCTAATTCTAACTGTAAAAAGTTCAGTTTAATCTGTTCATTCTTCTAGCTACTAATTTTGCATTTCTTGAGAAAGGGGATCACTAAACTAATAACAGGACTTAAAACAGTTTTTGAATCGTAAGGAACGAGTGAAATTTCAGATTGCAGCTGCGTAAAAAGAATATGTGTGCATAAATGCTCTACCTAACCTCACGTGTAACCAGAGCATCAATTTTGTGCACATATTTCTGGTAGGCTGGGCTGTAATTTTAGGTGTTCTCCATAATAGCTCGTTAGACTGTGAAGATGTTCGTGTTTATTGGGAAGACAATTAAAGGCTATGAAGTACCACTGAAGCAAATCCACCTTTGTAGACTTTATAGCTTGTTCAAAGTAAATGAGGTGGAATAGAAAGTGAAGATGCATGCATGGGCCTGTGTGTGTGCCCCAGTGATGTGTGATATGTTTACAGGCAAACCTCAGCCCTGTAGGAGGATAAAGGCAGCTAGTGTCTGAGAGCTAGCCTACTGGATGACCTTTGGCTTCTCTTCCCAGCAGAGGCGTCCTGTAGCAGAGGTGTGAATATTGCACCTGGATGTTTTGTTAGAGACAGAGGCTCTCATGCACTGCTGGCCAAACTGTAAACCCACCTCAAATCTTTCCTATAGTGAGCCTTCAACAACCTCACAGTGGAGCACAGAAACAGATGTATGCTACATTCACACTGGTTTCAAAACCATTTGTTTATATCAGTGTGAACAAGCCACACCACACTACATTTTATGTTTATGAACATTCTACATTCTACATTTATTTCAGCATCATATCTCATCAAGATGAGCACACACAATTAATGTGACCTCTTCAACACTTAAACCAATCATTTTGAAAGAAATGAGTCAAAAGAAAATGATAAAATATACTTTAAAATATTTATAAAGCATTAGATGAAAATGCTTTTTAACCACAGTAATTAATCCTGTATCGACTCCTTGAGTCTATTTTTCCCTATGTTTCCCTCTTCTTAAAATTATCTCTTCTTTTTTATTATACTACTGAAAAAAAAACATAATCTTCCTAAAACCATTACAGTAGGCCAATTAAATGGAACTGGTACAACAAACCACTAAAGTAAGATCAACTTACACTAGTACTAGTGAAGTAAACTCAAAAATATTTTTCCTGAATATTGCCATGTGATGTACTTTCACTGGCTTCATGCAGTTAAAGATTTATAGTGAACTTGTTGCATTCATTAAGAACAAGGTTAGTATAAAACTATAATGCAGACAAAGCCAGCTATGATGCTGCAAGTCTGGTGCACAAACATCTGCTCGCCAGCTGTGTTTTCACCTGATAGGAAAGCTGCTAGTGCTAACCCCTTAAAGGCAGAAACATGCTTCTGTCTCATATATACCGCATCTGTATATTTCCCAGCTCAAATTCACTGATAGGAGCCAGTGCATATTATGTGGTTGATGTTGCCTTTGCGTACTACGGAAGTCTGAGCTTTACAATGGAGACTGCTTTGGGAACAGGACAAATGAGCCATGCAGGTACCAGGAGACTGGCTCAGGGCTGTTACTGTGGATCTTATTAAACCCAAGCGTCAAGTCAGTCAGTGTAATCACTTTGATTAATGATGCTGTTAAGGTACAGTCATGAGAGCAGAAGTGTAAAATGAGTTTTTATAGCATATGCTGTTGTTTTTGTTGGGGCTGTTGTTTTTGTAGGATTAGAGGAAGTGTTGTTATTATATGTACTTAAATGCTATATTAGATAAGGCAAGTTTTTTGTATAGCACAATTTCTACATTCAGCAATTGATTTTTGCAATTGCAAAGTGCTTTACAAAAATAATACAGATAGGTTAAAAGAACAACAACAACAACAACAATTATCAATAAAATAAATCAAAAATTAAATTAAATGAAAACTAAAAGAGAAGAGTGCAGATAAAATATTAAAAAGCATACTTTCCCAAGCCAAAGCGATTTTCTCAGTTTAGTCACTACATGATTTTGTAAACTACTACTTGATTTTGATGCATTTAAATAGCTAATGCTGCTCAACTACAGCTTATGTCCTTTTACCAAGGCCTGTTAATTTGTCATCAGTATTTAATTTTATTTATTTATTTGATTGGGACAGTGAATGTTAATGAACATACATGAGACACAGTCACCTGATATAAACATGCCAGATTGTATGCCTCAGGATAATTTCCATCCGTTGTTCCGACATTCTCACACGTTCATACACCAGAGCGACATTCACACACGTTCATACACCAGAGCAACATTCTTACATTCATACACCAGAGCAACATTCATACATTCATACACCAGAGCAACATTCACACACATTCATACACCAGAGCGACATTCTCACACGTTCATACACCAGAGCAACATTCTTACATTCATACACCAGAGCAACATTCATACATTCATACACCAGAGCAACATTCACACACATTCATACACCAGAGCGACATTCACACACGTTCATACACCAGAGCAACATTCTTACAGTCATACACCAGAGCAACATTCATACATTCATACACCAGAGCAACATTCTCACACATTCATACACCAGAGCAACATTCTCACACGTTCATACACCAGAACAACATTCTTACATTCATACACCAGAGCAACATTCACACACATTCATCCACCAGAGCAACATTCTTACACGTTCATACACCAGAGCAACATTCTTACAGTCATACACCAGAGCAACATTCATACATTCATACACCAGAGCAACATTCACACACATTCATACACCAGAGCAACATTCACACACGTTCATACACCAGAGCAACATTCTTACAGTCATACACCAGAGCAACATTCTTACAGTCATACACCAGAGCAACATTCATACATTCATACACCAGAGCAACATTCTCACACGTTCATACACCAGAGCGACATTCACACACGTTCATACACCAGAGCGACATTCACACACGTTCATACACCAGAGCAACATTCTTACACATTCATACACCAGAGCGACATTCTCACACATTCATACACCAGAGCAACATTCACACACGTTTATACACCAGAGCAACATTCACACATTCATACACCAGAGCAACATTCACACGTTCATAAACCAGAGCGACATTCTCACACATTCATACACCAGAGCAACATTCTCACACGTTCATACACCAGAGCGACATTCTCACACGTTCATACACCAGAGCGACATTCTCACACGTTCATACACCAGAGCGACATTCACACACGTTCATACACCAGAGCGACATTCACACACGTTCATTCACCAGAGCGACATTCTCACACGTTCATACACCAGAGCGACATTCTCACACGTTCATACACCAGAGCAACATTCACACATTCATACACCAGAGCAACATTCACACGTTCATAAACCAGAGCGACATTCTCACACATTCATACACCAGAGCAACATTCTCACTCGTTCATCCACCAGAGCAACATTCACACACGTTCATACACCAGAGCAACATTCTCACACGTTCATACACCAGAGCAACATTCACACACGTTCATACACCAGAGCGACATTCTCACACGTTCATTCACCAGAGCGACATTCACACACGTTCATACACCAGAGCGACATTCACACACGTTCATTCACCAGAGCGACATTCTCACACGTTCATACACCAGAGCGACATTCTCACACGTTCATACACCAGAGCGACATTCACACATTCATAAAACAGAGCGACATTCTCACACGTTCATACACCAGAGCAACATTCTCACACGTTCATACACCAGAGCGACATTCTCACACGTTCATACACCAGAGCGACATTCACACACGTTCATACACCAGAGCGACATTCACACACGTTCATTCACCAGAGCGACATTCTCACACGTTCATACACCAGAGCGACATTCTCACACGTTCATACACCAGAGCGACATTCACACACGTTCATACACCAGAGCGACATTCACACACGTTCATTCACCAGAGCAACATTCTCACACGTTCATACACCAGAGCGACATTCTCACACGTTCATACACCAGAGCGACATTCACACACGTTCATTCACCAGAGCGACATTCTCACACATTCATACACCAGAGCGACATTCACACACGTTCATACACCAGAGCGACATTCACACACGTTCATTCACCAGAGCGACATTCACACACGTTCATTCACCAGAGCGACATTCTCACACGTTCATACACCAGAGCAACATTCACACGTTCATAAACCAGAGCGACATTCTCACACATTCATACACCAGAGCAACATTCTCACACATTCATACACCAGAGCGACATTCACACACGTTCATACACCAGAGCGACATTCACACACATTCATTCACCAGAGCGACATTCACACACGTTCATTCACCAGAGCGACATTCTCACACGTTCATACACCAGAGCAACATTCACACGTTCATAAACCAGAGCGACATTCTCACACATTCATACACCAGAGCAACATTCTCACACATTCATACACCAGAGCGACATTCACACACGTTCATACACCAGAGCGACATTCACACACATTCATTCACCAGAGCAACATTCACACACGTTCATTCACCAGAGCGACATTCACACACGTTCATTCACCAGAGCGACATTCTCACACGTTCATACACCAGAGCGACATTCTCACACGTTCATACACCAGAGCGACATTCACACATTCATACACCAGAGCAACATTCACACGTTCATAAACCAGAGCGACATTCTCACACGTTCATACACCAGAGCGACATTCTCACACATTCATACACCAGAGCGACATTCTCACACGTTCATACACCAGAGCGACATTCACACACGTTCATTCACCAGAGCGACATTCTCACACGTTCATACACCAGAGCGACATTCTCACACGTTCATACACCAGAGCGACATTCACACATTCATACACCAGAGCAACATTCACACGTTCATAAACCAGAGCGACATTCTCACACGTTCATACACCAGAGCAACATTCTCACACGTTCATACACCAGAGCGACATTCTCACACGTTCATACACCAGAGCGACATTCACACACGTTCATACACCAGAGCGACATTCACACACGTTCATTCACCAGAGCGACATTCTCACACGTTCATACACCAGAGCGACATTCACACACGTTCATAAACCAGAGCGACATTCTCACACATTCATACACCAGAGCAACATTCTCACACGTTCATACACCAGAGCAACATTCTCACACGTTCATACACCAGAGCGACATTCTCACACGTTCATACACCAGAGCGACATTCACACACGTTCATACACCAGAGCGACATTCACACACGTTCATTCACCAGAGCGACATTCTCACACGTTCATACACCAGAGCGACATTCTCACACATTCATACACCAGAGCGACATTCACACACGTTCATACACCAGAGCGACATTCACACACGTTCATTCACCAGAGCGACATTCTCACACGTTCATACACCAGAGCGACATTCTCACACGTTCATACACCAGAGCGACATTCTCACACATTCATACACCAGAGCGACATTCACACACGTTCATACACCAGAGCGACATTCACACACGTTCATACACCAGAACAACATTCTTACATTCATACACCAGAGCAACATTCACACACATTCATCCACCA
Organism: Neodontobutis hainanensis; assembly: GCA_024349245.1. Lineage (NCBI taxonomy): Eukaryota > Metazoa > Chordata > Actinopteri > Gobiiformes > Odontobutidae > Neodontobutis > Neodontobutis hainanensis. The sequence goes on along the minus strand of JALDNG010000002.1, from coordinate 2,848,477 downwards.
GAGCAACATTCACACACGTTCATACACCAGAGCAACATTCTCACACATTCATACACCAGAGCAACATTCTTACATTCATACACCAGAGCAACATTCTTACATTCACACACCAGAGCAACATTCACACACGTTCATACACCAGAGCAACATTCTTACATTCATACACCAGAGCAACATTCTTACATTCACACACCAGAGCAACATTCTCACACATTCATACACCAGAACAACATTCACACACGTTCATACACCAGAGCAACATTCATACATTCATACACCAGAACAACATTCACACGTTCATACACCAGAGCAACATTCACACACGTTCATACACCAGAACAACATTCACACATTCATACACCAGAGCGACATTCTCACACATTCATACACCAGAACAACATTCATACATTCATACACCAGAGCAACATTCACACAAGTTCATACACCAGAGCAACATTCACACAAGTTCATACACCAGAACAACATTCACACACGTTCATACACCAGAGCAACATTCACACACGTTCATACACCAGAGCAACATTCATACATTCATACACCAGAACAACATTCACACGTTCATACACCAGAGCAACATTCACATACGTTCATACACCAGAGCGACATTCTCACACGTTCATACACCAGAGCGACATTCACACACGTTCATACACCAGAGCGACATTCTCACACGTTCATACACCAGAGCAACATTCACACACGTTCATACACCAGAGCGACATTCTCACACGTTCATACACCAGAGCGACATTCTCACACGTTCATACACCAGAACAACATTCTTACACATTCATACACCAGAGCGACATTCTCACACGTTCATACACCAGAACAACATTCTTACACATTCATACACCAGAGCGACATTCTCACACGTTCATACACCAGAGCGACATTCTCACACGTTCATACACCAGAGCGACATTCACACACGTTCATTCACCAGAGCGACATTCTCACACGTTCATACACCAGAGCGACATTCTCACACGTTCATACACCAGAGCAACATTCACACACATTCATCCACCAGAGCAACATTCACACACGTTCATACACCAGAGCAACATTCTCACACATTCAAACACCAGAGCAACATTCACACACGTTCATACACCAGAGCAACATTCTTACATTCATACACCAGAGCAACATTCTTACATTCATACACCAGAGCAACATTCATACATTCATACACCAGAACAACATTCACACGTTCATACACCAGAGCAACATTCACACACGTTCATACACCAGAACAACATTCACACATTCATACACCAGAGCGACATTCTCACACATTCATACACCAGAACAACATTCATACATTCATACACCAGAGCAACATTCACACAAGTTCATACACCAGAGCAACATTCACACAAGTTCATACATCAGAACAACATTCACACACGTTCATACACCAGAGCAACATTCTTACATTCATACACCAGAGCAACATTCATACATTCATACACCAGAGCAACATTCATACATTCATACACCAGAACAACATTCATACACCAGAGCAACATTCTCACACGTTCATACACCAGGGCAACATTCATACATTCATACACCAGAACAACATTCACACACGTTCATACACCAGAGCAACATTCTTACATTCATACACCAGAACAACATTCATACACCAGAGCAACATTCTCACACGTTCATACACCAGAGCAACATTCTTACATTCATGCACCAGAGCAACATTCATACATTCATACACCAGAACAACATTCATACACCAGAGCAACATTCACACACCAGAGCAACATTCATACATTCATACACCAGAACAACATTCATACACCAGAACAACATTCATACACCAGAGCAACATTCATACATTCATACACCAGAACAACATTCTCACACGTTCATACACCAGAGCAACATTCATACATTCATACACCAGAGCAACATTCATACATTCATACACCAGAACAACATTCACACACATTCATACACCAGAGCAACATTCATACATTCATACACCAGAGCAACATTCTCACACATTCATACACCAGAGCGACATTCTGACACATTCATACACCAGTCTGACACACTAATTTAAGATTTAACTTGAATGTTTGTGATTCCACAGGAGTTGAATCATGGAGAGCAATGTTGAGTCAGTAAACGGCAGCTTTGACAGTTCTCTGAGCTTAAGGCATCTGACAGGCTTGGGGACTAAGAATTTCGGTGACCAAAGATTGACACACTCCAGTCCAGGACTCGCACGCCCTCAAGAGTACAACCAGTGGCTCCCGTATCGCCATGATGCAAGCCTGCTGCCCATGAAAGAGGACCTGGCTCTTTGGCTGAACACCATCCTGAGTGAGCAGTTTTACTACTACCATTCTTCTACCACTATTCTACTACCGCTATTATTGTTACTCAAAATACTAATACTAATACTAAATCACTAATACCAGCCGAGAGACATAGTCCCTTCAGTGTGTCCTAGGTCTTCCCCGGGGTCTCTTCCCTGTAGGACATGCCCGGAACACCTCCCTAGGGAGGTGTCCAGGAGGCATCCGAAACAGATGCCCAAGCCATCTCAGCTGGCTCCTCTCGATGTGGAGGAGCAGCGGCTCTACTTTGAGCTCCTTCCGAGTGACCGAGCTCCTCACCCTATCTCTAAGGGAGCGCCCCGCCACCCTGCGGAGGAAGCTTATTTCGGCCGCCTGTATCCAGGATCTTGTACTTTCGGTCATGACCCAAAGCTTATGACCAAAGGTGAGAGTAGGAACGTAGATTGACCGGTAAATTGAGAGCTTTGCTTTTCAGCTCAGCTCCTTCTTTACCACAACAGACCGGTACATCAACCGCATTACTGCAGAAGCTGCACCAATCCTTCTGTCAATCTCACACACTCGTGAACAAGACCTCCAATTATCCTCCACTTGAGGCAGGAGCTCTCCACTAACCTGAACAAGCCATCCTTTTCCGACTGAGAACAATAGTCTCAGACATGGTGGTGCTGATCTTCATCCCAGCCACTTAACACTTGGCTGCAAACCGCCCCATTGCACACTAAAGGCCCTGGTTTGATGGAGCCAACAGGACAACATCATCCGCAAAAAGCAGAGACGAGATCCTGTGGTCCCTAAACCAGACTCCCTCTGGCCCCTGGCTGTGCCTAGAAATCCATAAAGATAATGAACTGGAACGATGACAGAGGGCAGCCCTGCCAGAGTCCTGCATGCACCAGGATGCACAGGTCTGACTTACTACCGGCAATGCAAACCAAGCTCCTGCTCCGGTCGTACAGGTACCGAACAGCCCTTAGCAAAGGGCCCCGGACCCCATACTCCCAGAGCATCCCCCACAGGGCACCACGAGGGACAAAGTCAAATGCCCTCTCCAGATCCACATAGCACATGTGGAATGGTTGGGCAAACTCCCATAAACCCTCCAGCACCCTGCCCCCGAGGAGCTTCCCAACTACCTCAGTGACTTCAGCTTGGGTGATGGACGAGTCCACCTCTGAACCCTCAGCCTCTGCTTCCTCAGTGAAAGACGTGTCGGTGGGGTTGGGGAGATCTTCGAAGTATTTCTTCCACCACCCAACAATATCCCCAGTTGAAGTCAGCAGATTTCTACCTCCACTGGTAAACAGTGTTGGCAGGTCACTGTTTTCCCCTCCCGAGGCGCCGGAAGGTTTGCTACAATTTCTTCGAGGCAGACCGATAGTCCTTCTCCATGGCCTTAATTAACTCCTCCCAGACCAGCCCGCTTGGCCTGCCAGTACCCATCAGCTGCCCCTTTGGGGTAGTCCATATGCATAATCTTTGACCAAACATATAATTATAAAACACGTAGATGGCTGGCAAATTCATTGTCTTGACGTTTGTTGGACTTGCAGCAGTCCTTTTGATACCTGGAATGCTTGTATTGGTCTTGCAATAACATTCAACATAACTTGCAACACGTGTATCCATTCCATCAATAACTTTTTTCAGTATACAATGAAACAACAAATCATAACAAGAAATCACAAACTATGCTTTATATTTCTAATATTTGTCAGTGACTGGCATCTAGGGTGATAAGAATATAGACATTACATTAAAAAATTGCCTTAGTTTATGCCCTTTCTGTATTTTTTATACGATAGCAGTTTTTTTTTTCATTTCCTGCTGAAAAACAAGGTGGCAGTGGTAATTATTAGCACATTGTCAAGTTATTATGTCAAGATGCCATTGCTGCTTACATTTGTCAACATTTATATAGGACTATGGATAGGAAACCGGAAGCTTGGATTTTAAAGAAAATGTCAAAAAGCTACAGTCAAAGTTTTCCAGAGCTTTGAAATGCCTAAAGAGGGCTGTTGTAGGATTTCACGTAAAGGGGATGTTTTTACCCACTTGGCAGGCTGTTGCATGCCTCAACCTGTATGAAGTGACAAAGCTTTAAGATGTCAGTTTCCTGAAGTTTGTTTGTTTTTACTACCACAGTTATATCCAGTCAGCTTGCATCTGTGAGAATAAGTGGCTTGGAGTCCGTAAAATAGTGAAATCCTATTTTTGTATTAAAAATAATAATGATGTTTAGTTTTTCAGCACAAACCTGTTTTTTTTTCATCTTATCAAACTTAGATGCTGCCCTTTCTGTGGCTATGTGTGGTATTTAGTAAATGTATGTAAGATAGACCTGCTTACTGTTTATAACATATCTACCCTTTACGCTGCTAATAGTTTAAAAATTAATGAAAATAAGTAATATAAAACATCAAGCTCTAGGCAGCCAAACCTTCAAATATAAAACTGATTACAGATTATTAGGGGTGGGACTGTATTTATCAAATGTATTGTTTCTCTCTTGGGATGCATACATTGCATTGACATTTGGTTAAATTAAAAAGTGCAGAAAATAACACCATTCTGGTGTTTTATTTTATTTTATTTTTTATTTTTTTATCATTTAAACAATCTTTTGATCTCTAATATAAAAACAATATGACATACTAGGAATTATTGTCTTGGAGTTTATTGATTTCCACAGTTTAGCTGAAATGTGACGTTATGATGAGCATTGTGTTGTGAAGGTCGGTGCTCTGCAGTATATGATTTATAATGTGTGTACATTCTCTCCAGATGTGGAACTAACAGCGGACAGCTTGATGGACCGGCTGGATAATGGGGTCCTTCTCTGTCAGCTGGCACAGCTGCTGCAGGACAAGATGATCCATGCCAACAACAGCAAAGTATTAATGCAACTGTTGCCCAGCAACACTTTAGACACAAAATTATCACTAAATAACGTAAACACAAAATACAAAACCATTACTCAACAACCACTTTTCAATTTTAACAGTAACACTTGATGACACTATGAACTGGACTGGCTCAGCTTGTCCATATAAAGCAGTGAAGTCCAGGAGATGTTTGTGATAATTTTTACAGTGACAGTTACAGAGACCAGAGAGGCTCAGACCACTATAGAGGTGAAGTTTGTTGACAACTTTGTCTGTCTGTTCATGTTCTTGGGTGCACAGCTGCACCCAGTGCAAAGAAAAGAAAATAGGACTACTTTATATTAATTGTGCACAAAATACAAATTACTTTATGTAGTAGTGCTACAGTAAATATGGCAATACAGAAATATTAAATAGCCATATTCACAACATTTGTTTTTCTGTCTAAACATCTGCAGCACTTCATGCAGAGAGTCATTCACTGGAGACCAGACGCTACATCTGGATCATTTTTTGCCAGAGACAACACAGCCAACTTCCTCTACTGGTGTCGTAAAATTGGTGTGGATGATGCTTCTCTTTTTGAGTCTGAGGATTTGGGTAGGTTAACTAATAAAATACATGCATTTGTAGTCTATTACTGATAATCTTGTCACTGTCATCCAGTAACTAGTTTATGTACACAATTTTCAAATTACTGGCAGTGATTATTTTGCAATGTTTTTGTCAGATAAAGAGAAGGCACTCAATGAGTTCAGTTACATAAACATCTTGTGTTGTAATGTACTCTTTATTACTTTACAAGAGAGACATGAGAATGATGAGTATGTTTCATCCCATTATCAATAACTGCTCCCCTACCCCACCTGCAGGTTGACTAATCCGTATAATTTGCATAATTTAAGAAAGAAAGACAAAACTTGCTAGAAAAGGCTTCATTATGCACAGTATGTGTGGGCACACACAAAGGTCATTTTAAAATGTGTCCTCTCTTTTTTTGCTGCACCCATGATGGATGTCATGCACTCTTTATTACAGGTAATTGTTTGTGTATAGAATACTGACTAATTGTTATCAACACAAATTAAAGATGCAGTTTAATGTGTATGTATTTGCCAATCCAATCTTCATTGACCTAAGTCCAACACCACAGGTTACATTTTTTTGAAAATCTTTGCTAAATTAAATATGTACAAATGCAAATATACAAGAGGTTTTGTAGGTTGCACATTAAAGGTCAGTTTTAGGGGAAATTACCAGTGCTTTAAAGAAAGGGAACCCCATAATGGATGGTGTTGCCTGTTAGTAATTTAATTTTGCTGTTTCCATGTCCACACTCTCTCGTTGCACCGCTGCCTAGATATTGGACTAAAGGCAGAGAAGACTAACTTTCACGCCCTCATGCCCTCAGCTGCTCACCCAGAGCCCACACGAGTTTCATCTCAGCTTCAAAGACAGAGATGCACAATAGCCATAGAGTACCTCATGAAACCTGCCCTCTATTCACACAGTGGCTTCTTTTGAGCGAGACATACTTTTATCTCCGGAAACACAATTTTTTTCTTTGATGATGACTCACTTTTTATGTCTCACCTCCCACCACAATTCTCCCTCCCTTTTTTTGTTTGTACTACACACATGTTCTGTGGGAAGTCCTGCACAAGCAGCCTCGAGAAGTGTGTCTATGTCTGATAGAGCTTGGACGAATCACAGCCAGGTAATGACCTGCTCTACCCAAAGAGCAGTAACATTTTTTATTAAAGTAAATAGTAAAGTAATTAAATGACAATGAGTTATTGCACTTATACCCACTTGGACCAGCCAGCCCCTCTTTTTGGTAAAGATAATCATATTAGTTAATGTAAATAACCATGGTAAGTATTTTCTAATATTTTTTAATTACTTAAGTAAATAAAACTATTTGGGTATTATGAACCATAAACTTTCCACTTTCCATAAGGATCAACAGTGGGGTGTTTTGAGATTTTGATGCAGGTATAAGTTTCCCTGAACCTTGTCTTGCAGGTACGGAGTGGAACCTCCCAAACTGGTGAAGTTGGAAAGGGAGATTGAGAGGGAGGAGAGTGGCTTGTCTCCATTGTCCCCTTTGCCTCTCTCCTTTTTTCCTTCTACACTGCCAGAGCCATCACCACCGCCCATGTCCCTAGCCCCGCCTCCTTCACCCACAGTGCCCCCCAATCTATCCATTGCCAGTCCACCTGAACCTATCCCTACCTCCAAGTCCTCAGATGTCCCATCAGCCACCCCCTGTTCATGCTTAACACAAACATCAGGCACCACATCCACATCTGTTCCACCTCTGCTCTCTGCATCATCACAAAGTCCAACCCCAGGAGCCAGTGCCAAATACTCTTCCTCTCCACTAAACAAGCGAACTCCTCCAGTCAAACTCACTGTACCCCAACCCACAACCTCTCAAAATAAATCTACGAGCAGGAGGAGCACAAGCACCAACAGCATCTTGGATGATATTGTACAAATTTTGATTACATTACCTTAGACTTTACTGTGACGACATGTGAGATACAGAGATTACAGATGTGCTTGTATTTCATTTGTCCTTTGATGTGTCCTTTCCAGGTTTGTAACATTGTGGAGGATCCCCCCTGTAGATGTCCCACCAGATTCCATGTGGAGAAACAGCCCAAAGGTTGCTACCGTATTGGTGAAAAAGTGCTGTATATTCGGGTAAGTACTTGATAAATGCAATGTAATTAAAATAAAATTCCTTACCCAGCAGGATGCTTTCATTTGAAACAAATTGAAGCGTTTTCTGACAACTTAAAATCAAATCAAATCTCATGGGTCATTTGCCCAATATCATCACCTTCTCTCTCGTTATGTTTCCTGTCAACTATATCATAAAGGCATATATACATATATGTGTGTATGTATGTATGTATGTATGTATGTATGTATGTATGTATGTATGTATGTATGTATGTATGTATGTATGTATGTATGTATGTATGTATGTATGTATGTATGTATGTATGTATGTATGCATGTATGTATGTATGTATGTATGTATATGTATATATATATATATATATATATATATATAAATAAATGCCAAACACAATATTAACTTCAAATTGTTGGTGACCAGCATCATCCCAACTTGTTTGCTTGAAATGAGAAAAAAATACAATGAAACTAAATTGAACAGTTTTACTTACATATGTACATTTTATACGTACATACCAGGTCTAGTATGCTAAATTACATCTTCTCTCTCAAATGATCATGACTCATAGATGTTGAAATGTATATGAAACAGAAGTTGAGCTTGCCACAAGTGCCACTGAACTGAACCTGTATAGGATGGTGCCTTTCAGCCTCCGGTAGTTGTGCACCAACCCTACAGATTGTACAAAGGCTCGAGAAATGGCCATCTGGGAGGCTAGGTTGCTTGGCAACCAATGGCCAGGATAAGACCGTGCTCACAATGGTTTTATTCAGTACTTAGACCTTCAGCTCAGAGTTCAGACCTGAAGGCAAAACAAATATGTCAGATGTTTTTTTTACAAAAATAAGTGTTGTTGAAATGGCAGCTCACTCCGGAGAACAGCCATGTGCAGGATTCCTGTCTGTTTTTAACCATCCATTTCCATGATAAACATACAGTCTTGTGCATGATGTGTTAAAGTATGTCCAAGCATCATTCATATGTATACTAGTCTAGTTGTAATCACTATTTATAATTATATGTGTATGACTCTGACTAATGACTGTTAAATAGTCACAGTCTATAAGCTAAGTGGTCACTAGTTGTTACCATTGAATGCTTTGTTAACCATATTGAAAATCCTGAGACTAGCTTTCTCTTCACCAGTAATCAATGCTTCAGTGTCAGTTAGCTTGTGACACGGTGGCAGCTCCATTTAACTGATGACTTATTTTTATTGATGGTTTTGAGTCGTACAACACCTGCTTCTGCAAAAAAAAACACCCAGTAACAAGCCTGAATGCATGCCTGAACAGCACATGAATATGTGTGCAAACCATGTTATTAGCTGCGGTCTTAAAGGTCTGATTTACCCTTATGTACTTAAAGCTTTGTGTGAGTCACTTTGAACCGTTCCTACCAATAATCATTGGTTTTATGGAATAGTTTCTACTGCTACTACTTTCTTTTTTGCCCAGCCTACTATAAAACACACCTCCTAATAAATGGTGTGTAGTTTACTATATCAACTTGAGTATAAATCCATCCATTACCTCAAAGCCTACAGCCATCTACATGTACACAATTTAACATGCCATAAACCTCAGTTACCACGCAGCATGATTATCTGTGTGACACTTGGAGGGGAATGTGCCATTCAGTGTGTGTAAATCTTTTTAAAGGGCAGATACTATTGATTACTCAGAAGTCATTAGCCAGAGTTTTAATAAGACAGCTTGTTAATGAGTGGCCCCTTCTAAACTTCCCATTCCACCTTTTCTCCCTGTCTCCCATTCCCAGCGGAGGCTATTCAATCATGCCTCCGCTGCACTCTGAAGTGCACTGCTATTCTTCTGTGTTAAAAAGAGGAAGGCTTTTCTTTCTTTTTGTGCCCAATTAGGCTCTTCTCTGGCTTTGTGGCAGGGAGTCTGCCAGTGTGAATGGATGGAAAGACATTAGGCCCCATAAAATATCATGCATCTCAGTTCAGTCTTTAAAACAGTATTGCATACAAAAGACTGAATGATAGAAATACTATTGTGAAAAACCAATAGAACCTCACATAGTGTCAGCGATAGCAGCAGAGCCTACAGCTGACTTCGCCATGCTTACATCTTGAGCCTCTACAATAACGTTATGTCCTTATAATTAAAGTGACCCTGACTCATGACCTTATAATGGAGTCATTATGTCACCAGTCCAAAAATACTAATTTTGAAAAGATGTATGAACCCTTTCCGCTGACAAATATCAGTTGTTCTACATTATCTTTTTACTGTACACTGTGATCCTGTTGTGTTTTCTTTTTACTGCACGTTTGACTGTACTTTAAAAAAAATCATGAGTGGCCTACAATCATGAGTGGTAGCAGCTAAACTGTGTCCCCTACTGGCTGTTCCTTAAACTACTCGTCTCCCCTCATAGTGTACTCATGAATCTTTCAGAAGGTAACTGGAGCTGGAATCAATGGGAGCTCCAGGGAGGACACAGGGCAATCCAAACACTAGGTTATAGGCTGCAGACGACGTAGCACAGTTGTATGGAGACATGCACAGGGGGAGGGGCATTGGGTTTAGACACAAATATAAGAGTCTGTCTGAGAAAGATTGCTCATCAAGATTAGTACACTACACAAACAGGCTTTGTTTTCACAGTAAAGGATCCCTGTGAACTACTTGAACCCTGTAGTTGCACAGTATTTGGGCACAAAATAAAAATCACATACAGTAACTAAATTTAATTTATAGCCTATATATTTATACTCTGAATGTAAAGCTATGCACATACTATCCACTTTTGTTTATTTCTAAATCAGACTGAAGCTACTGCTGACAGTAGTCTGAAAATTAATATTCAAAGCATGTCTGACAGGAAAGTGGTGTATTGAGGATGTCAGTCTTGACCTCTGTCTGCCTTAACATTTTAATCTGCAGGATGACAGCTGAGATGGGGTTTCCTCTTTGTAACTGACTGTGAGTGATTGACCCCCTCCCCGTCCTATACGCGTGGCACTAACCCCGGGAGACGGTCATATATGCTTGTATTATTACTTTCTTAATGGCTCCATAATGAAGGGTTTATTGGCGATAAGGCTGCAGGGGGGCAGGGCTGGCGCTGACAGGGCAACCAAAAGCTTAGCAAGACCTCCTGGGAATGTTAATGTCCGTTGGGAGTTGCTGCTCTGCTCTGAACTCATCTCAATTTCTGGCTTTCATATTGTAGCAGCAGTTGCCATGGCAGCAGTTGGTTTTCCATTGTGACGAAAGGTGCATATTTGTTTTTGTGTTGATTCAGACATAAGTGGTATTGCTGACTACTGTTACCAGATAAACATCAGATAGTGGATTTATTTGAAAGTAGTGTGTTTAGAGCCTTTGTTAGCCTGTAATTGCTGTCTTTGTGCTTCATTGTTCATTGGGTTCGTGTGCCTCTATGTTCATGTGAGGATTAGTCCTTGATGTGTGATCAGCTGGTGCCATGAGATGTTGTTTCATTTGCTTTAATGAGATTTTGATAAAGATTTCCAAGAATCCACTTGCCTTTCATTGTTAGAACTAAGCCAGCAAGTAAATATTGCATGCCTGAGTAATGGCAACTCATTATCTTAAATATTATCTTATATATCTTTTTAGCTATCCACTTCACCAGCTTTGGCTGCAACGTTTACCACAGTAGAAAACTGGTGCCACCAAAACATGACTCATTTTGTTTGTAATCACTGATAAGCTATGCATTCTTTCACTAGGCCATCACTAGGCCACTTATGTATCATTATATCTTGGTCTTAAAAGTGGATTAATCTCAGTAAGCACTAGTCTCGATTAGTGTGGTCTTGACACTTTCCCTCCACATAATCACACTGTGTCTTTTACAGATGTTGAATGAACGGCATGCGATGGTCCGCGTCGGTGGAGGCTGGGAGACCTTTATGAGTTACCTGCAGAAACATGACCCGTGCCGAGGAACGCTCAGCAGGTCTGAGGTCAGAGTCTGCCGGGACAAGGCCAAGACACCCAATCTGCACATGTCACCGGACAGCTACATGGTGGTGGGAGCCCATTACCGAAATAAAAAGTAGACTCTACTCTTGGCTCTCAGAACGTATATGTAAAGGTTTAGATATAGAGATGTGAAGCTATCACCTTAACTTTAGGAAACATATGATTACATGGTAAAGCCACATCAATATATAAGCTGTATAATTCTGTATTTTTAATTTTGAGTAGTCATTCATGTATTATGGAGCAGATAGCTGTTTGGTTTAGTGATCCAAAGTAGATTTTTTATAGTAAAATTTACACTTGTTTAGTGATGGGCATTTGAACAATCAACTATAATCAATGTGGATGAGGTCTTAATAATGTTTAATTTTAATTTAAATATTAGAGTGTTTTGTCATTTCTATAGCACGTATTTTAAAAACTTGGAGCAAATTTTTACACACCAATTCCAAATATCTATATCCTCAGGTGACAGAACATTTCAGAATGTGTGCAAAAAAGCTTACAAAAAAAGATTACATTTTATTATCTAAATGTAACACACTATCACCACGTTTATAAATCTGTTCATTGTTAATTTTGTACATTTCTAAAATAAAAAAGAAAGACCTATAAAAAAATAAATTGTAGTGTGTGGTAAATAAGACTGCAATGCCATCGCATAATCTAAACTGTATGATTACAAAGCCTTTCACAAAATAAGCATTAACAAATTGAAAAATACAATTCTGACATTACTGGATCTAATCTCTGACATGCATCAGACCACAAGGCCTCCTCAAAGTCACAAAAAAATGTCACAAACATCAAGGAAAGTATGGCCAAGAGTGGCTTGTCTCTGAATCTATATATGTCACCTCGGGCAGCTTCCATTGCCTCCAGAAGTCTGCCTCGTTCATGTAGCTGATGGTCAGATACTTTCCAGCACCAGCCAGATAAAAACTCCTCACTGGGGTTCTAAAAAGAGGAATAAAGTGGAACCCAAAAAATAGGGATGATTTTGAAAATTACTCCTATTTATAGTGATTTGGTTCTGATTTCTCTCTAAACCGTTTGGTCAGATGTGTCCTCACTTGTGTGCTCAGAGTTCAGGTGATTGAAAATAATGTTTTGTTGGCACTGTGTAATCTACAAACATAGTCTAACGGTTTTGTCTGGTGTGTCTAACACAGAGAATTGGTGCGTAATGTTTTGCAAAAAGTGTAATCCTGGGAATGTTTGCATAGATGTGTCACTCTGATGACCAGCTGCTGATTGGGTTACAAGTTTTGAAATTTGTGCACTTATTTTGACTTAAGTCTAAGCTATCACAAAAAAGAATGTACATGCTGATAACACAAGATGAGTGATTAGTTATTAATGCTTCATTCTGTCTATTATTCAGCTTCATATCATAAACCATAGAGGCAAATGTAATGTGTTTTCATCTTTCTCTACAAAATGGGCTTGGAGGGATCACTCCTACAGCACAAGCTCCTTCCTCTAGGTGGCACTGTGGCCTCAATGACTAAAGCCCAGACTCCTGGAGAATCGTCCAGTTTCTGTTGTAACTTGTAGATTGTAATCTGTAAAGTCTGGACAGTGGTTGAAACTTTAGGTTTAAAAAACAAAGTTGTGGAAGTAAATTCCATGTTTGTTGAAGTCAACATTAACCAAAGAAAACATTACAACATATTAATAATTACATATTTTATTTCAGTAAAATAAATTAATTAGAAATGGACACAGATTTAAATATATTGAGAAAAAAAAACCTAACTGTAATGAGATCATGCAAGACTGTACTGTCTCTGTTGTCCCCACACAACGTCTGCACTGTAATGACCAGGTATAAACTAGTTAAAAATGGCTGTGCTACTAAAACAAGTGCCACTTCGAAGAGTGGTGTGATTGACGGTCTTTTGTTTTTGCACAATACATTTCTCAGATTCTTATGAAATACAGGAAGTTTCCTTTTAAGAGCAAATTTACATCAACTATTAATATAATGTAACTGTACTGACCCTTGTATTTTTTGATGTAAATTATTCTTATTTTTGAATCTTTTCACTGTGTGCTACTTTTGTTCTGTATTAAAAGTCATCCGGTTGACCAATTTGTGTTATACTATCTCATGCATCCACCAACTTTAATAACAGGGACATAAATATGTGCTTTATTATTGTCTTTAATTAATACTTTTTTGTCAATGTTGTCTCTTACTGCCAGAAAAAGATGTCTGACTTTTTTTGCACCAAATATACACAAAACACTGGGTTGTGTGCAGTTGTGCTTAAGTCTCAACAACACATTTTACTTGTACAATGTACTTATACTTACAGTTTACTGCTTAGAGTAATACTTCTATTACTGGTAATCAGTTTGAGTGTGAACTTAAAACATTATAAAAATCAAAACACCAAACAGCATTGCATTATGTGAAATGTAGGACATCTGAAAAATACAGTGACTCCGCCAGTGTCATGACCATAGATATAAAACAGGGTTATTTCTATGGCAGCTGTATTTTCATTTATGTCCTTATTACTGGCATAAATATTATCACAAGAAGAGCATGAACCGACTGACCCTAAACACACAAGATTATTTGAAACCCAAACTCTTTCGTAAAAGTCACAAAAGTGCTTATTACATGCTCGTTGCTCTCCATATGTGGCTTTTCAAACATGATGTAAGTAGAAATACATCATTGACGCCGACAGTCAGCTTTACAGCGATTCTACGACGAAGATACTGTTTTAAATCATGCCTCAGTTAATTGCATCAACTCTGAAAGTGGTAGCCTCGCAGAGAGGTTAACGGTGAAAGGACTGAGTGTTGCACACAGTGTTAGTAATGCACATTATAACAACTTGTCTAGAAATTTAATTAACATAGCTGATCAAATATCTCATGGCTCATCTCCGGTGAGCTAACGTCACTGTTGGATTCTTGAATTGCAAGTTTTATATAAAAAAAGATGATCATCTTTAAAAAAAGGCTATAATGAATAAAATTCACATTAAAATCTCAATTCCTTGTCTCTCTGCATCTAAAGGCTCATCGAATTGTGCTTTGCATTATAGTTGTCATTCATTCGTGTCCCTTAATTCCCTATGAAACCATTTTATAAATCATTTTAGTACATTTTGCAGTGTAAACACAACACACTTTAAGTAGTTTTTTCATTATTAGTGGAAAGAGTTATTTTTTCTTAACATATCTGTGCTGTTTTTTATCTATATGAAATAAGGAGCCCTGCATTGTACATTTTTTTTTTTGTGAAGTATCATCATTGATTGCTAATAAATGTCTGGACACATGCTACAAGCTCATACTGAACTTAGCTGAACTAACAACACAAACGGTCATCGCATAGATCACGTGCCAATCGCCACTTATCATAAGAAAGGATTTTAACGTGACTGAAACTACTCCAGTTAAAACAGTAACATTTTGGCCTCTGTGATGTGACTGTGTTAGTGACTTTGTGGAGTTTTAATGCAGCTTGTGCTTTTGTTTTAGGGGTACTTTGACATTTTCTGAAATTGTGTTGCTTGCTTAAATTCGAGGTATTACACAGAAAGGCTGACCAACATAGGCGAGAGCACTTCCACCTGTGGTTCTTTTCAGTTTTTTGTCAGATTTTCAGTTGACAACAAAGGGCCTGAGCTGTAACAGTGCAGGAGCATTAGGTCACAGCTCAGTAGTGATTGCAGTGTAATGCTTTTTTTTTTCATTTAGTACAGAAACACTTTGAGAATGGTGGATCCTATACTGACTCATACATCTAGCACCGTCATAACATGTCTCCTCTCTCAGCACACTTCATACAACAAAAACATTCTTATTCAAAAATCTATTTTACACAAACACTGATGTGGATCTACAAGAAGATGCGTCTGTACATACAGAATGCCAATTTGCTTGGTAATTCAAATATTCTCCAGTGTCTTTTATCGTACTGTCCACACAGCCAGATCCTCTCCATGCTCAGCAGCAGCTGCAGACGTTTGCCCCGGGGCTTATGTCTCATCATATCAATAAGAGTGCTACACTAAAGATAAGCAATGGCCGGTCAACGCCAGAATATTTTTTTTCAGTATGAACAATAACACAGCACACATCACTTGACTGAAAGAGGAATGCTGACAGAAAGCTTTGGCCTGCTGCTTGTCTTCGTTTCAGGGGATTTTTCTCCTGATTCATCCAAAGGTTAAGTGAGTGTGTGTGTATACCATGTACTGTGTGTCTGTGTAAGTGACATATGAAATACAGCACCATTTTAAGACAAATTCTCTTCAGAGAAGACTGCCAACTTAAGTTACCATGTCCATTAAAGTCTAAATTGTGCTATGACAGCCATGTCCCAGTCGTACATAGGTGTTTCTCCCGGAGTACCCTCCAGGGTTACAAACTTAGGGCTGTGAAATCTGCTGCTCTGCTCCTTCTCTCATGTCAGGCACACTGAACACTGAGGGAAATGATGAGGATGAGGGCGGTGCGAGACAGTGATGAGACACAAACTGCTTCAGAGTTAAACATTACGGATTCAAGGGGTGTAGTTTGTGCGTTCAGTGGGTCAGTCACTTCCGCCATCCTGTCACACGGTGCCATTTTCCTGCCTTGGCTTGTGGGTTGTTGTGCGAGCAGGCGTGCTCAGGGAGGGGGCCAAGGTACAGAGGAAGCCAGCCAGCAATGTGAGCCCAAGACCCCCCCAGGCACAAAACATGGACCAGCCATAGCCATGGCTAATGTCCTCGGGAAGGCCATACATGTAGCGGGGGTAGCGCGACAACTCAAAGTTGATTCCTGCCACGCATGTGCAGAGAGAGATGATACAGCATGTTCCTGTGAGCACAGCAGACAGCAGGCAGTGATTCAGACTGCATCCACATTAATTATGTATAGTGCATAGTGGGTATTGTGTAGCGTATGAATAGTATATTGGGTAATTTACACTAATGGGGCACTCCCAATAAAATGAATCATACTCATCACTCTAGACCACTGTATCACAACGGGCTACTTTTAAGGCTTTGAGTATAAATGGGGTACTGTATTTTGTATTATTATTTTTAACATAAAAAAACATAAGTTGAAACTACAGATTCCAGTAAATTAGTAAAACACAAACACTAATGAAAAGTCCTGGCTTATGTGTGTGTGTGTGTGGGTGTGGTGGGGGCTATTGTACATTGGCATTTAAGACTATAATGTCTTAAATGCCACATCAATAGTATCAAACACATATACTAGAACAATATTTCAGACAGTAAAGACATTTCAAAACAATTGAAAATACTTCTTAATTGTTGCCCATTATTGATCTAAATTGAAGACCTTGGACTCTTAGTTTGTTTGTGTTTTAATCGTACCTCCCATGAGAAAGAGTAGCCCAGCTACATATTGCATGAGGTCGTGCTGCTGGCAGCATCCCAGCACTCCAATGACCCAGCCGAAAAGAATGATGGACACAGCCATACCCACGAAGCCTGCTGTCATTCTTCTGAGGTCTGCAGAGAAAGGTTAACAAGTCACTAGGTGAAGGGTAATTGAAAAAATGTGAACTTTAACTGTACAAAATATCTAGCTAAGAAATTGTTTGTGTTACAGCAACTCTAATTATATAATATATAATCCTCTCAATCATGAAAGTAATCAATTGAGTTTTGAATGACAGACACGTCTGAGGGTCACATAGCAATGATTATTCATTTATTCATTATCAGTAATGACATAATCCAAGGTCACAGTCCTGTTTTAGAAGTAGAGATGTACTATCCACACGTTTGAAAGGGCTGATTTCAAAGAAGACATTGATTTGTAAAGTACGTACTCAGATAACCCGAGAACAAGAGGCAATAGATCCCTCAGAGTGATGACCTGATAACCTTTGGTCTAGATGTAAAAAATAAGGCTTGTAAGAATTTACAATAAAAAAAATAAAAAAGGACTCAACATCATGGTCAAACATGTACCAAACTAGGAAATATAGTATTAAAATACAAATCTCAGGGCACCTCAGTAGTTCACATGGTTGAACGCATACCACATACGTGAGTGACCCTGGTTTGAGTCTATTTGTTTCATGTCATTCCCCTCTCTCTCACCCTTTTTTCTACACTCTCGCTTGTCTCTGAGATAATGGTAAAACCGAAAAAAACAAAACAAAAAACCCAACAAAAAAAAAACAACAACTTATTTTTATAAAATACAAACTTTGTACCTTAATGATAACATAGAGAAAACAAATTAAATAATAGTTATAGATACAAAAAACGTGATCCATTTAGTGGATATAATAAGAGAATAACATTTAATACATAACCTGCCCTTGAGGACTGAACAGATGGATGTGGAAATGTAATGTGTTCACTTACGGAGCGCATGCCACTCGTCCTGTCGTATGGTCTTTGTGATGTTCATGGGTAAATTTTTTGGAAGGATGGACGAAGTGTAGTGGTATTTAACCGGAGTACATCTTTGAATTATTCCTGAAAGAAATGATAAAAATGTGAATGAAGAGACCAGAAAACGTAATACATTGAGAAACTGTGCTCAAGATACCTGATAGGATTAGTGGTCAAGCAAAATAAGTGCATCTCACTCATTATTTACAGTGTTTACTCAGTTGGCCTTTTTAACCTGTGATTTTAACGTGTCCTACAATGTTATTGAAAGAGGATAAAGAAACAATATGGTATATAAATTATTTAACAAACTTAGGTAGAGCGCTAGACCTAGCCTTGCAGAGGCAACAAGCTAAATTCTTCTAAGCAGCCCTTCTACCTTTGTCTCAGCCATTTTTCACCAATCCACAGCTCCACACACTTCTAAGTGACTGGTCAGATTTGCTTCAGAAAGGTATGTTTTAGGCTTTTTTAAAGGGCTAGTTTACAGGTTGTCCAGGTGGATATGAACAAACCAGGACCAATCTTCTTTTATCTCATTCAAATCAGGAGTCTTTAAATTAACTCTAACATTGTTTTGTTTTGATGTTTTTCTTTTCTTGCGTGAGCTGTTATTGGCTGGGCTTTAAGCAAAGGAATAAAACCATTAGTGTGTTTAGACACACAGTGTAAACACACATAGATTTATGTCAGGACATGTAACACTATTAAAGGCAGCTGGTCTCTGAAAGCCAGACATATGTTTCATTTCACAAACAGAACATTTTCTTCTATTTTAAATAAAATATCTTATACAAAACAAACCAAAATATTTAGTTCCTAGACAAAAGATTTTTAGCTTTTTGTGAATGACTTGGGCTATTCTGTTTCCAACATCCATCCATTTTCTTCCACTTATCCACGGGCCGGGTCGCGGGGGCAACAGTCTAAGCAGAGACGCCCAGACTTCCCTCTCCCTAGACACTTCCTCCAGCTCTTCTAGGGGAATACCAAGGCATTCTCAGGCCAGCTGGAAGACATACTCTCTTCAGCATGTCCTCAGTCTTCCCCTGGAAGGCGTCCAGGAGCCATCTGGAACAGATGCCCGAGCCACCTCAGCTGGCTCTTCTCGATGTGGAAGAGCAACCACCCGACAGAGGAAACTCATTTTGGCCGCCTGTATCAGAGATCTTGTGTTTTTGATCATGACCCCCAACCGCCACACAATGTTACAGTGGTGGGTTAGCCAAGACAGCCTAACAACATCCAGAGACTTGAGGTACTCAGGGCAGATCTCATCCAGTGCCTTGGCACCGAGGAGCTTCTCCTTGGATCTGGTCGAAGCTCCGCAGGTGTAGAAGTTGAAGATCTCTCTGACAGGGGACTCAGCCAACCGTTCCCAACAGAACCTCGCAGTACGTTTGCCCAGCTTCCTCCCCGCCATCGGATCCAACTCACCATCAGTTAAGGTCAGATGAAACTACCACAATGTCGATCATCGACCTCCGGTCTAGGATGTCCTGGTGCCACGTGCAGGGATGGACACCCTTATGCCTGAACATGGTGTTACTTATGAACAAACTGTGACTGTGACCGAAGTCCAGTAACTGACCACTTGGGTTCAGATTGGTGGGGGGGTTCCTCCCCATTCCTCTAATTTATCTCTAGTCGCCAGCAAGGTGACGTTGCACTTTCCTGAAACCAGTTTCCGTGTCCCTTGCCTTTGACCGCTGCCCGATCCACTATGCACTGACCCCTAATGGTCGCTCCTGCAGGAGGTGAGCCCACGGGAGGGCAGCCCCACGTCGCTCGTTCAGGCTGAGCCAAGCCCCAACCTACGACCTGGCTCCAGGATGGGACACCGGCTGAACCATGCCGGGTAACGTCACTGTCCTTGATTACAATTACTTTATAAAGGGCTTCTACACCGCTCTTTGTGTGACCCGTCACCCAGGACTTGTTTGTGACCCTACCAGGATCATACCAGCCCAAGGATCATTCGGGTACTCAAACCCCTTCACCATGATAAGGTGGCAGTTCAAGGATGACATCCTAACATCTTTTTTATTTGCTTAGCCTCTTACTGTTTGAGTTTCCACCAGCAGTATTTCTCCTAATAACATTTGTGCCGCACGTGGTTATAAAACAAGTATTGTTGTATTAAAACATTTAGAGACAGACCTGCAGCAGACAGCACCTCATCCCTTGCTGTGCAGCACCGCTTCCACTAAGCTCCTTTTCCTAGTGACTCATTTTGGAAATGCTGCTTCCAAAACCAAGTAAGCTTGTGACAATCGCTCACAAACAACCCAAAAACCAATCAGAAGTAGTAGTCTTTTGAGAAAGGTAGGATTCAGGACTATACCAGGTCAAACTATGAAGCAGTTGTATGTCCATGTCAAAACTACAGACAGACAGAAACAGAACTCATTGAATAGATCTTCCCTGTGATTCTACAGCGTGATGAAAATGTACATTTTGCACACTGGCGGTGTCTTTTCCACTTTGCAGTGATTGAAACAAACAGACATTTCAAAGCGATGCTGTCATTACAATGGGATATGATGAGTTGTGATCTCAGTTAAGATGAAACACCAGATTGAAACCAGACTCAACTGTTACAACTTTTACACTTGTGAGAGCAGTGTCTGTCAGATCCTGGTCCCTATAGACACGCAGCAGTTTATCAAACTACTTGTAGCTTTTGTCTATCGTCTGTCTGTCTCTGATCAGAGTTTTGTACAAGTACAACCCTTATATCCAATGTCTTTTGTCTCACTAATATACTGTGCAGCTCAATTACAAAAGTATTTGCAGGTGCTGTTTAAACTTACTGAGATGCTGAATAAAACAAATGTAATATACAGTTTTATAATTTCACTTTCCAAATACATATGTATGTTGTTATGCATCTTTTATGACAAAGTATAAAGGTGTAATATCATGTTTGCATAATGCTTTCATCACTTGGTAAGTTTAATTTAGCTTGTTATAGCATGGATGTAAATGCTGTTGGCTGCTGCTAGTAAAGCATTTATGTTTATGCAACTTACAGTATAACTTATATTATTTTTCTGGGGAAGGTATAGGTGTGATGTTGGACAACATTTACAAGACAAAGTATTATTACACAATAGATTTCATTCAGTACTCTTAAAATATGTTTATACAATACTTATAGAACAGGAAGATACCACCAATTGAAACAATATTGATGATTAACAAAGTGCTCCAAATGACTCCAAATAAAGTTGTGTTAAGTGGCATTTAACTTTTAATGGCCACTTGTTGGTTTGTGGCGAACTAATGCACCTTGAAAAGAGCTCACTGCTGACAACTATAACTACAACAACAGAGCTATGATGATTTGCATTTGGTTTCCAAACTGTGGATCTGACCATGGGTTTCCTGTAGGCCACCAGGAAATTTTAAAGTCAAAACATTTGTTTGCGGTGCACAGGCAAAGTTCATCGGATCATTCCCCCACATCTGTGTGCCTCAGGGGTTCTCTACTGGCCCTCCAACCTGCTCATACGTCTGTGAGGTAACAGGAAGTTGTCCTATACATGGCCTGCAATGGCTGCTGTAATGTGTCTTCCAGTTAGAAGTCCAATACTCCTTAAAATAAATCATCGATTGATTTCAGTAGACATGGTCAAAAGACGGTTCACCTCTTCACTGCAGCTACACTACACGTACCCTACACAGATGCTGTCTCGCCTTTGAAATATGGAGGCAATCAGTCTTTTCAACTTCATCAAAAGTACAACAAAAAAATGTAAAATGACTCCAACAGGTACAATGAGTTTATAGCAATGTCTGAAATATTTAACACCAGAGCAGACTAAATAGATAAAAGAAACTTTGGCACTGTATTAATATGTTTATATAATCCTTAGTGGGAAACTCAGTGTACATTTGCCATACATTGTGATGTCTTTCTCAAACTTTGAATGGGGCTACAAACTGTAATCTTCAGACAGATATTTACATAATAATTGCCCGGTACAGTGAAAATGTCTATGTTTTATTTTTTAATGCTATTTACAAGTCCTTTCTGAAACAGTCTTAACACTGAGTGAGGCCACAATGTAAAAAGAGCAGCTGTGCAGTGTTTCTCTAGTGGTGAGAAAGAATTAGAACTATTCATTTGTGAAAGCCTTTTCGCTGCCACTTCAGTGTCATTCAGATTGACAGGATATGGCTGGAAGCTGCTGGAAAACATATGGGAGAGATCAGCCATTATGTCACGCTGTCTGGAGGACTCCCAGCTAACAACACAAAAAGGAAATTAAATAAGCAGTATCTTTATATAGTTAAATGAATGTATGTAACAAAATGGCAGCCAAAAAAGGGGAACTTTAGAGGCTAATTCACCTCAACTAATGAGTTGAACAGTGGCTCATACAAAGATTAACAAAAATGTTGCAACATTAAGAGGAGGGTTATGTCAATGCATATTTCAAATCTAACCTCAATGTGGTAGTCCAAGTGTATCAAACCAGACCAAAACCTTTGTGTTGATGTGAGGCCTTAGGTGTGCTAAGCACTATGGCCTGGCTGTCTCTGCTGCTAGCCCCAGTGCTGTTTACCTTTGTAGATCAGGTCTTCTGTCTCTAGGTCGAATCCTTCCCGGTGACACTTCCTCCAAAGGCCCGAGATGGTGGAGTTAAACTGTCGGCTGCAGTGAGACTCCATGGCGGATGCTGCTGGCACAAAGTGCCGTTTAACCCTGCGAAGCGGAGCAACATCTGGGCCTTTGCCTTTCCTCTCCAGTGCGCTCTTTGGGGGCATCTTGAGGGGGAGGTTGGGGTTGGAAATATAGATGTATCCTGGGTCGTAACGCTTGTTGGCATAGTTTTTACATCTCTCCCGATGTCTCCTGGCGTCCGTCTCGTACCAGTAGTCGGTGCAGATTGCCATGGCGAGCAACCCCAGCGCGCACAGAGCCAAGAAGAGCCCCGCGCTGGTTAACATTTTCATAGCGGCCATCTTCCTTCCCCACTCGATGGAGAGCCCAAACACTCGCAAGAAGCAGAAACAGTTTTCCTCTCCGTGGCCGTGTTCTCGGTACCGCGTGAAATCAATCACGACGGCACTCAGAGCCTGTCGCAGCTGCGGACTGGAGACATGGTTGAGCCGAGCCAGTGTCGTCTATTGTTGTGGCGAGCCTTTGGATGCTATGTTGTTGCCACCATCTGTTATGGTCCAGGAGGAAGAGCAGGAAGAGGAGGGGGGTGGAGGGGGAGGAGGGGAGTGGAGGATGCTGAGAGGAGGAATGTAGTGGCGCTGTCTCTCCTCCGGGATGCTGCGGGACCAGGACCAGACTGTGAGGGGGAGTGGTCATTTGTGATGCCTCAGTGGTCACTTTGGGCCAAGCACGTTAAGCGCAGGTTAATAACATTTAGGCTAGAGCAGACAGGTGTAGGCTTATTATTGTGTGATTGTTACACATAAATAAGGTCACTGTATGAAGGTTTGTGAATATTTTGATTCACAAGGTTTTACTCTTGTTCTTTATACAATCTACAATTTAGACAAAGTTTATTTGTTTGCAAACTTCTAAGGGGATCTCTATCAATGGTCTATACACTGCCCTGCCAGTAAAACTCACTATTTGAAAAAAGGGTTAAGGACTGTCCAATGCATTAAAAATTGGAAGGATAGTGGGGAGCCATCATCTTTGAAGGAGAAATGTGGTCGGAGAAATAGCTTGAATGACTGTGATCGGCGATCATTTAAACGTTTTGTGAAATCAAAATGTTTTAAAAAATCAACAGTAGGACTCTGTTTAATAGTAAAAGAGAATTTTCACAATGCTAACAGAATTTTAGAGATTGGGACTTAACAGCTGTGAAGCCTTAAGAAAACCATTTGTCAGTGGGGCTAATGGGGAAAAGGGCTACAGTTTACTAGGGAGCATAAAGATTGGACTCTGGAGCAATGGAAGAAGGTCATGTGGTGAGGCCAGATTTGCCCTGTTCCAGAGTGATGGATGCATCAGTGTAAGAAGAGTGCCTACTGTACAGGCCTGTGGGGGCAGTGCTATGATGTGAGGTTGCTGTAGTTATGTGCCCAAAGAAGGAAGTCAGCTGACTACCTGAATATACTGAATGACTATTCCATCAATGGTTTTTTGACTGTGTGACTTTTTTTTGGGCCGAGCAGTGTATTTACATTGTCTATATATAGTTGTCTGCGACAACTAGGCCTACTTAAAAACAATAGGCTACAGCTACTTATTTTATGCAAATATAAATGGCCAAAAAATTGCATTTGTTCTAATATTGATTTACATTGAGATGCATTTTTGTTTGTTTACCTAATGCAGAATGTCTTTTGAGATATATTATAATTAGGCTGGGCTCTATTATAATACTAAAGTCTGATATGTATTTTCTCTATTCTATTAATGTGCACATGGATAAGTTATAGCAATGGGATTGACCAAAACCAGAGGAATACATTAAAGGATAATCGTAGTAATCATAAAGCACTGTACAAATAAATCTTTTAGTATAAAATCTGATCACGGCATAAAACAGTCAAATGCACCTTTAACCACTGTCCCTTTTATCTTTATACACACAACCTTTTATCAATTACATATTGCTAGTTTTGTTAATAAGCAAAATACTGAAACCTTGTGAATAACAAATTGCTAAAGGGCAGATTTTGTGCCACGTTTGCACTAAACTGTCAGAATAACGGTTACATTATAAGTAACTAATGTTGGATATCTCAACATGAGTAGTGCAGTCTTGACAACCAATAAAAAAACAGTGTTTATCTTTGTATTAACAATGGAAGACTTGTTAGTGTCTCCAGTGATGAAGCACACTGGTTTTGTGTCATTTCCCGAGCTGTGACGAGGAACAAAGCTCCTGTGCAGACAATAGCCATCTAACAGCCTGATGACTAATGAAGGCAACCTGCTGCGGAGTTGTTATGGCAACAGAGGTTTGTCCAGTTTTTGGACAAGTGTTAATGTACAAACAATACCCCACCTTGCCCATGTCACATTTTAAGCAAAGGCTCTTCAGATCCTAAATGTTCCCAGGGTGGACAGGTTTTAGAGAGCAACACGGAGCTGCCTCAGCACCTTTCAATGAATGATCAATATTAGAGTGGCCTAATAACAACAGGTCTGTAGTGACTGTGTCCCACTTCAATACAATTCATCATTAAAACAAGACAAGAGCAGACTTGTGGTTTAGATTATTTATTTTGGGTTAAAGCAATAATAAGATATTGCCCACAATTATCTTGCTGGGTTATGTTGTTATGTTAGTTTTATGCACAAAACAAAATGTATGTACAAATAAACATCAAAGCAAAAATATTAACTCTGGACATCTTTAATTTATCTATAATCAACAATATATTATTTCATCACTACTGTGTGCTTATAAAAGACTTATTGCCAAAGTAAAAGATAGAGACCATAGACTGTATATAATACAGCATCTGTCAGTGATATAAGATCAAAACCTGACACTAAGCAGGGCAGATTTCTAGTGTTTTGGCACACACCGTTCCCAATAACATGATAAAAATATAAAAATGAAGCAATAAGCTTGCAAGTTTCTTTTCTCCTATTCAATAAACACAGCAGCTCCATGGAAACAAAAACACAAAAACAGCACAAAGACATAAAATACAAAAGATTAGCTCAAATATAAAAGAGGGGAGACTTTCAGGTGTATAGTAACACCTAAGTGATGAGCAGAGAGCTGTAGTACATAAAATATTTTGTGCAAAACACGATTGTCAGTTTTACGATATAAAAACTTTTTGGTAACAGATATCCATACAATTCCATTGGTTTAAAGCTAGGTCCTTTTTAAAGTGTCCACTTAAAATCTGATCTGCTGCTGGGAAAGGCCTTTTCTTCAGTCATCCATAAAGTGCCGTTCTATGTTCAGTTATTTTAGTAATACATTGTAAGTATGGAGTGTAATTTCTTTGTTAGGTTTACAGGAAATAGGGGTACCATATGTATGGGGTCTTGTAGTAACACAAAGGGTGCTGCTCCATTTTACACAATGGCCGACAATAGAGCCATGACAGCTACACCAGAGAAAATGAGCAAGATCTGTAGCATGGATTGCCTGTAAAGACATGATATATTCACACATTAATATTTGCACTCAGTATTTAACTATTAAAATGACATTTAAAAAGGAGGAATTATAAAGCAATGGACAAAGTTAGTTTAACCTTTGCAGCCTGTCCCTCCCTGTAGATTTTTGCCATCTGAGAAGGCTAATAATGAACTGGCCCATTTCTCACACAAAACCAAAAGATACACACCCATAACAACTCTGCCCCATTTAGGGTTTTCAGTTCAACTCCAACTCAATAGTAGACGTTACTAAACCATAACACAAATTAACATTAAACAAACCTAAAACTGGACTCTTGGAGCAGGTCAGGCACAACGTTGACCAACGCGATGTAGAGAAAGCCTCCAGAGGTGAAAGGTAATATCCAGGAGGTGGTGCTTTCTGTAAACAAAAAAAGGGAGATTTTAGAGATTGTAAGAGCCATAAAGAAGGTTAAGAATTTTAAAAAGGAGTGTTTAAACGTACCTGTGTCTTTTGGCGACTGTGCGTACAGGGCAACACAAGCCCCTAAGACCCCGACCATCGCTGTGGACAGCTGCATGCGAGCAGCACTCCAGCGATCAAACCCAGCACGCAGCAAAATGGCAAAGTCTCCCACCTGCAGATGATGACATTTATCACAACACAGGACTAGATACACACAGCGCATGTTTACACAAAGCAGAACAAGCACATTCTTTCACTCTGCTTCCTGCTATGTCAACATAACCGGTCAACAAAACATTTGATAAAAGTATTTGCCATTCTCACCTCATGAGGTATTTCATGGAGCAGGATGGCAAAGGTGGTGAGGAACCCAACCTGTAAAAAGACACCAAATTCAAATTCATGAAAATACAACATGCAGTGGATAAAGAAATGAAGAACATGTGCACAGGTGTTGGGCAGTGAAGAGCATAAAGTCAATCCACGACCAGCTTCAATCTTACTTATAAAAGACAAGATGTGATAATTGAATTGCATTTATAGATAATCTGTATACAACATTTTAGTTTGAGCTTGTAAACATAGAAGACTGGTGTGATGTCTTGTACGTGTATATTTGAGACATGTCGTTTAACTTCCTCTCTGGCACATGGACACACATTTCATGCTGCTCGCCTTATGTCTCTCCAGCTGGACTCTCTTCTTGCCACACCAACAATAAACAGTACACTACCTAAGAGACGCATTACTGCACTTTAAACTGCATGTTAACACATTTTAAGGAAGGTCTTTAAAAAGCTTAAGAGCCAAGATAATAAATACTACAAGATGTTGGACATCAAAACAAAGCCTTGTCACCAATTTTAAATGTGTGGCTCTCTCATGAGACTAAAAATACAAATACAACTGTTCTACTTTATTAAGCCAAAAATATCTGCAAGTGCTGCCAAAACACTGTGCTCACTGTGCACGTTTCCAATCATATATTAGTGTGCCCTATGCTTACACTACTCTGCTTTGGTCATTCGTTATTTAGAAATTATGTGCAGAACACAAACTTTAAGTTTTAGTTCAATTTTACAATGTGGCCCAATTTTATTTATAGAAAAGATAAGACATAAATACAAATTTTTTTCATCTGTCTAATACTTACCTTTTTGCTAACAAGGAAACTTCCTGCTACTGCCAGGCCATGAGTGAAGTTGTCAATGCAGTTGGCCAGTAAATTTAAGTATCCACTTGTCTGTAACAAAGTACAAAAATTATGGATATTTCTAGTTTTAAGTTGAATTAGACAAATCATAGAACACTGCTTGAGAATATTTATAGCTTTCTTCATTTCTGAAGTTCAGAGTTATTAAAAAATGTTGGCTTAAGTTGCTCTCCGAGTCAGTGTCCGCATAATAAAGGATTTAAATTATTTCATTAATGAAACAATCCAAACAAAAACACTAGTTATGGAAAATCTATTTTGATAACTAAATAATTATATAATCACATGGATCCAAATGTAGTGTAAAAAACTTGTATCTTATACTTTTATTAAAAACTTTATTAAAAATGTTTACAACAAAAGGAACAAATTGCTTAAGAGCAGCTTTAAAGGACAAGACAATGTTTATGAAAGCCAATAAAGTCTGTAATATTTTTTTCCTAGCAGAAATAAATAGGCGTTTCTTCCAAACTATACAATAAATAACAGCCTCAGTTGCATAAGCAGCCCACATCAAAGCCCAGTGCCACAGTTTCCTAGTTACCTCTGAAGTGTTCCAATTGTCCGCCTTACCTTGATTTTCTCTGATCTTTCCTGCAGACTCAGTTGCTTGGAAGACTTCCATGACTCAGCGTGGTGCCCGTTTTTAAGTGACACTGCTGTCTTTCCACTGAGGACTGAAATAGACTGTTTCTGTGAATAAAAGACAGAAAACCAAGTTGACAGTGATTGTCCCTACATGCACTTATACTATAGCTCTTTATTTCCCAATTTCTCCATACAATTGTTTTCTGTTATGTGAACAATTACAAATACTTTAGATGTACTATTAGTTGCCAGAAATTAAAAAGTGGTATCAAATCACTTCAGGCATAGATCAAAACACGTAGCAGTCGTAATTTTATGCATGCAGTATACATACATTAATACTGAATTGCTTTATTGGGCAACATGTCCTCAGATTTTATACAAAGAATTTTAATTTTAAATCAACCCCATTCCTCATTCTTAGGGAATAAAACAAAGACATTTTTGTGCCCTCTTTTTAAAAAGCACATACAGTATCACTGCTCCCAAGCCCTGTCTATTGTCTGCTAGAAGTTAAAGTGTTCTCCTGTGGACACTGAAAGGGCCAAAGCAGCTGCTTCTCTCAGACACTAAAAATAGTGACGCAAGTGGAGGAATTGAGCTGTGGATTCCTCAGAGGAAGGAAAGAGACTATTATAAGAATAACCAGCCATTTAAAGACAAGGAAACACTGTGCTGAAGTATTTTTTGAAAAGTTATTAAATTCAACTTTTGTTCTATAGTTGTATGGTTATTTAGAGCTACTGTTCAGTATGTGTCTGGGCTGGCTTACTCATAGTTGTAAAAAAAAAAACTAAACAATTATTCAATGTGACATAAGGCACAAAAAATATATATATATATATTTTTTCATTTTTCATCTAAACAAAAGAGTGAACAGTCTGAGATGGATTGTGCCGATGAAATGAAAACTATGTGAGGACTTGTGTTGACTTGTCAGTATGCTTTAGGACTCTAGTGCCCTCAGTTTGCTTAAAAGACGTAGCTCAAACACTTACAGAGTTAAAATTCATATCCGAGTGCACAGGGGCATCTTCATGGCTGTCCTCATCTGGAAACATCTTCTCTAGCAGTAGGAAGGCCAGCAACCCAACAATTACCCACAAGCCCTGTGATGTATAGTGGTTTCGTTTACCAGCTACAAGAGCAGAAGAGAGATTAAGACAAGAGACTAAACACAATCAAATTAAAGACATTAAAAAGGTGTTATAACAAAGACAGAAACTTTTCACTAAAATTAAATGGGACTCTTTTTGTGTTTGAAGGGCCAACAACTAAGGGTCATCAATCAAAAGTGCTGAAATGTAGTGAGGGAGGGTGAAGAATATCCACCTGAAGAGTCAGAGAGTGCCCATGCCTCGGGCAGGAGGTGAAGGAATACATCACCAAGAAGACCACCAATGGCAAAGCTTAAAAGCTGTTTCAGTTTCTGAGATCCAGCTATAAAAATGAAAAAGTGTAGAGGAAAAAACAAATTATAACATAAAAGGTTAGTATCCTTTTAAGATCACAATCACATACATGAATATTATATCTTCTATTCAATAAACAAGTATTTCCTTGTTCCTACAATATTACACATATTACAATATTGCAGGAGGAGGTTAACAAAAAGCATAGGACATTTCTAATTCTTGCTGTCATAGTCTAACCTTCTGTTTTGAGGGCTGCACCGGCTTCAATGGGAATGACAAGTAGCGGAAAAATCCCACTGAGGCCTACAGCTATGGACCCCAGCAGAGACAGGAGCCACACATGAGCCTGTTCATTGGCTAGAAAGTCTGCTGCAGCCTGCAGGCCGAGCAGGTTGTCCAACAGGCTGGGGCTCTGTCCGGCAGCAGTAGTTGTAGCTTGTGTCATAACTGTTTGGCTCATCTTCTGACTGCTGGAGGCACCCCTGGAGGTCACCATCAGCAACAAAACTGTGGTCAACAAAACAGCTAAGGCCCAGCTGGGCTTCCTACTGTTTTCAACATTCATCCAGCCCATGGTCCAGAAAGCACTACCAACCAGTAATGCTGTAAAGAAAAATAAATATCCATACTGATTAATAAAGGCTATGCAGAGTTTTTTTTCCACAGAACAATTTTATGTCACTACACTACACACCTAAGACTAATCTCCAGAGCTGGCCCTATGACAACTTTAAAATTTTACTTTTAAACTAAGCCAAAAATGCAAAGTGTTTGATGTTAGAGACAACGTCAGATTGAGACATGTTAATTTTCTTATTCAATATATTTCTGTTTTTTCCTCTTGTGGTTTTTTAAGAGCTGTAAGCTGCCATCTGAAATTAGTATCCGATTTCAAAATGTTTACTTCAAGGCATAAGTTTTGGATAAAGAGAAACCAAAACTGTACTCATTTTTTAAATACAGTGATTATTATGTGTAGGTGAGTGAGTTTATCAGTGAATGATTTACTTTGAAAGTGTATTATGTATATTGTATTGTAATGTAGAAAAGCCCAAACAAGGACAGGAGTTGTAAATAAGCATTAGCTATGAACTTTATATGTGGCAGGTTATAAATTAAATAAATAAATTAGAATAGTAGAATGCGCAAACATTTTGTCTTTACAACTCAATTACTTCACTAAAATTATTATTTATTATTCCTGTGTACACAGATGTTTGCATACATTTTAAATACT
Organism: Neodontobutis hainanensis; assembly: GCA_024349245.1. Lineage (NCBI taxonomy): Eukaryota > Metazoa > Chordata > Actinopteri > Gobiiformes > Odontobutidae > Neodontobutis > Neodontobutis hainanensis. The sequence continues at coordinate 2,817,178 of JALDNG010000002.1, read as the reverse complement.
GCAGTGTATGCTTGAAAATAAGTATATGGGTGCTTTAAGGTCAGTTAAAGCGTGTTATTCAGACATGCTTTGAAGCCATGTGGGAACATGAGCTCATTGTTGATCTGGAAAATAGTTTGCTTGACTCTACTCAGTATCAGTATCAAATAACTTAGGAATAAAACTAAATGTAGAAGTCACTTTTTTCGCAGAAAATCAACACCAAAGCAAGCACAGTAAGAAAATACAAACAAAATCCCACGCGACAACAGAGAATGTATTTTCAACTAAATTCCAGAGGCTAATCCAACCGTATTAATTGTGAATAATAGTTAGCGAGCTACCGTTAGCCGTAGAGCACGTAAGCACGCACAGCTAACGTTAGCACGTAATCACTGTAGATTAAAGCTAACTCTCACTGAAATAAACCATCTGAGGCGCTCCACGCAAACCTTAGAGCCGCAAAACGTTTAAAAACGTCAAATCGCGCCGTGGATGTCATTTTTAGTGCAAATACCTTGTGTTTTCGGCTGTCTCTGCACCAGTGTGTCCCTGCCATCCAGGCCCGTGATGAAGGCAGGCTTGGCTGCTGACTTAGAGCAGGATCCCAGCTGCGGAGGCAACGACTACAGCTGCAGACAGGGCTTTCCCAAACAGCCACGTATCAGGATCATGGAGGAAAAGCCTAAACAGGAGAGGAGGAGAGCCCGCCCCAATGCCTCAGGAAGTTGTCCTCTGAGCTATTAAAACAGTTAAAGTTGTACAAAGAAGTAGCACACATATCATACACCTATAGCTTTCAATAAACAAACAAATGACCACTCATTTAATTTTACAGGGGAACCCCTAGTAACTCATGTAAGTGTCCCATTTGGCCAAACCATTTGTTAAAAAATAACAAGCTATTTGGGAGTTTCAGCAGTCAACTAGTTTGAATTTTATTTTATTTTTTTTACAATTTTTCTTTGTCCCTTATTTCTCCTTTAGTAACAGTTTACGTAAACAAAGTACAAAGTATTGTAGGTAATTCCAAACAGTAATTCTAATTCTAAATAGTTCTTTCTTTGCAAAATGCTTTTGCATGAACTAAACTTTCCAGAAGTGCTTCAAAAGCAAGTAATTGAATCAATTGTTATGAAGTGTTATCAAATAACTTAATAACAATTAAAATAAGAATGTTGCAAACTTTACTGATTTGATAGTTTTACTATTACTGTACTGAACTTTACATAGTTTTACAACAAGCTTTAAGTTACTATAATGTGCAGCTGTGGTGTATTCTCTGTCCATGTAAGAAACAACCATAACAGTAACAGCAAACCGAATCAAAGAAAAAACACTTTATTCTTTTTAGATTTGTAATACAAATGAAAAGTACTAAGTTATAGTAAACAGACACATGATTATTCAGATTTATTTTCTATGAAACGAAGAAGAAGAAAATGTAATTCTAGAGCACATTTTGTACCAGATTCAATGTGCTTTCTAACAAACTTAGAACAAATAAAATAAATAAAGAAAACAAAATGTATAAATTACATATGTACAACATGAACAGAAAAACAAGTCAGAAAACGTGTGTTTTGAGTCTACTTTTGAAAGAGGTTGTATGTGCATTTTTTATATTGTCTGGAAGTGAGTTCCTTTTTTTTTGGCGCATAATGCAGCTTCACCAGTTTTGGACTGAACGCAGTGCTTAGACTGTATTCTCAGATTCAGCATTATGTCCAGAGTCTCGTCCCAGTGTGAACTTGTGTTTCTGTGGCTGAACACAGTGAATCCAGTGAAACAGTGTGTCTCAGATCGAGATCTGTGCAAATGATGTAAAATGTGATCTAAGTTTCAATGAATGGATTAAAGCTCTTGAGAAAAACTGAATACTATTGTCATTTAAAACCTTTCCAGCTGAATCACAATAATCTAATTATGGTCCATTGTCTAGCCCATTCAGCTGCTGATCTTTTAATCATGAAGCTTATTTCATCTTGCACAGGAAGAATACAGAATTAGATTATAATTATTGTTAATTATTTTATAATATGACTTTATCTTTGAAAAACACTGAGGTAAACAACAAATGATGATGATATATGTGATAGTATGAAATATATGTGATAGTATTATAAATAACGCAAGCTTCTTCAATGCTGCATTTTTATGATGGGTTATTGTAATATTCGATAGGCCTTCTTTGTTCAAACAGTTGGTGAACGTACTAACTCAATTCAGATCAGTGTTGTGTCAGTGTCTAGGTGTGTGGAGAGTTGTGTCATAGTGTGTTCCTATGTCTGGCTCTGTTGGTTAAGATAAAGATATATGATAATGTGTGGCAATAATTATTTTGGACCAACTGAAAAATCTAAGAAACGCTGGGTTAAGGTTTATATTTCTCCCTTAGGAAAAATTTGTCTTGGACAGACGATATGCTGCACAAATACAACAAACAACCTATACGACAAAACCATAAATAAATAGAACATTAAAAAGCTTATATTTGTTTACAACCCAGAAATAAATCGATGTGTTTAAAAACTTTAATAATCTTTTTGTATGGGTCTCCTTAAGGACCTAAATGTCAAACTTCTAATGCTCTTAAAAGCTTAATTGCCTGGCCACCAGGTGGTGCATGCTGCAGGGCTTTACTGCACACTTTTTAGAATGACAGCTCAGAAAACAATTACAATTGCCATGATAAAAACATTTTTGACTATTAATTGTTAAACTTGCTCTAAAAAGTATCTAATAACCTAGTTTTCATTATATTTTGGATATTGATGCCTAACTTTTAAAAGGTAAAAAGGAATTGTTAATAATCCCTATTTATTATAGACAAATGAAATTCACTGTGAATGTAATGTTATCTGCAGAAGAACACTGTATGTTGCATTTAAGTAGTCTAATTTAAATTTATTTCTCACATTTTTAAATGGTCAGTCTAACTGTGGCTGAGACAAGGTTGTGACAGATATAAAGATAACAAATACATGATTAATATTTGCACTGAGTCATCCTTCTTGAGCAATACATATAGAAAGAGGAACTTGGTTCTTTGGTGGGATAGGGGCCCAAAGCTGTATATGGGTGATAAAATATTTGCATGTGTAGTTAGGCAATGTTTTTTGAAGCAACACAAATAAATATACTTATCTGACACTCAGGCCCATTGTTTCCATTGTGATTTTATCATTATATTTAATCTTAAATTAACTAATGCTGCTGTGTGTGTGTGTGTGTGTATTGGTGGGGGGGAGGGGGTGTATGTACATATGAACTTGTATGTGTATCCAAACTCTTTGTGATTTGCCATAGTCTGTTAATAAACATGGCCCTGTGTGACTGTAAATAAATGGAGTCCAGAGGAAATGAGGAATCAGGAATAAGAAGTGAGAGGGCTGGATGTCCCCTTACCCGCATGTCAAGTGACTGCTCCATGTCATTGTGAAACACATGATGGCCACGAAAACCTCTGTTGACTTTCAGCCAGGAAACATAAGCCTTCATCTGGGAAATGCCTGCATGCACAGTATAAAAATATTGTAAGATATTTATACGAAAGATAAACCAATATAATACTTATTAGCAGTTATAAGTTTTAACTTTTGCTTACATCACACTGTAACACACGGTTATGGCTTTTTGATCCAGTAATGATAAACTGACTGTATTCTTGCATATATTTTTAGTTTGTTTTTTTGGGCCTACAGGTTAATGGAGCCTTCAGTGTCAATTTAAAACATGTCATTCTGCATGTTGTTCATTTCACAAATAAGGCACAAATGCAACATCTAAGCAACAACAGCAGGAGAGACATGTTTTCTTTTAGACAATCATACTGTGGTTTTCACTTTAAACTTAAAAATAACACAGTGTAATGTCTACATTGCAAGACATGATATTACACATAAGAAGCTGCTCACAGAGAGTCGGTAAAAGTCAATAAAACCAATAAAGTGTTTAGATTAATGTTGCAAAGACCAAATTTGTTGACGATGAACTTTTTTTTCTCAAAAAATGGAGGTTTTGATTTGAGGTATATTTTAAACCCACATTGGAAGGGAAGATATGGATTGCTTGAGAAACAGGTGCAGTGACATAAATCTAAGTGACTGTATCAAAGAACTGTTTAATGTACATACACAAACTGGATTGTCTATGATATACATTGCATCTTAGTATAGTCTCTATTTTTGCTAAATTATCATCATTCATTATGTTGCACCACCTTTATCAAAACTATAACTCATCTGTTCTATAGATACTTTATAGCCCATAATATAAAAGTGAAATGCTGCAAATACCACATTTTTTCTTAAATGTCTTCAACCTACTTAATTTTTTTTTGATAATGAGGTAAATTTCCAAAATCCTTAATATACTGCATATAATATTAATGTGAAAGGTTTGGGACTCTTCACAAACCTCTTGGATGGGAAGTTTTGCTCACCTTCTTGTTTTAATGGGGAAGGAGAAGAAGGAGAAGAAGAAGCCTTATGGTACCAACCTAAATTGGTAGAATTAAGGAAGTTTTTAGTTCCCCTGTTAATTCAGAGATACACACAAAGCCAGAAATTTTCAACCACGTTTAACAATTGTCTTCCAGTAGTTGAAGAGCTCCTGTGTGGATACCTTTACAGCTCTCACTGGTGCTTCACAGCCGATGATGGTAAGACCGAAAACCTTTTTTAAGTCAGCTGTGACAGTGGGCGTTTCCTGTCGTTCCTATGAGTGCTCTGATGTGTGACCTTATGTTTTATTAAAGCATTGTGTATCAAGTATTTGATCAAAATGCACTTGAACATGTCAAATAATAACCTTTTATGATGTAATGCTTTCAGTTATTATTATTATTTTTAATTCTAAATTATATTACTATAGGAAACAGATGGTTTATTAATGTTTCATAGTTTATTGAACTAAGAAATTGGATTATTATGTTATTTTTTTATCTTGTGTAAAAAGGGGTAATAACATCTAACTTTCTGCTGTATAGTATGTAAGAGAAAGTAAGAGAACCCTTTATTTTAGTAACATTTGCAAGTTAAGTAAATGGAAATATAATGGTTATTTCTTGTAATAAAACACTGTCATATTTGAATTGACAATGACTGACCCAAAGTGGAATACTGTTCTTTTTCTGTGTTTTTTTATTTATTTATAAAAACTGAAAAAAACTGAATTACTCAACAACCTTATATGTTGAGTGACAAGGATTACGAAATGTGAATACTGCCACAGGAGTTACAGAGTGTGGACATCGAGCTGCAGTCATTCTGGTCAAACTGATGTTGTGCAGAGCAGGAGTGCAACACTTCCTGTTGCGACGTACCCTGTATCCTGTTTTCCACAGTCAGTGGCCATGCGTGTCATTCCTCTCAGCAGAGCAGCATGGGCACAATCTTGTGACCCTGCGCAGTCACTACCCTAACACCAGACAAAGGCACATGCCGTCTGGAAAGAAATAGTTGTCAGCAAAATATGTCAGAATTAAAATAGACAAACATACTCACCATGTATAAATAAATTACCACAAACAGGAAAATGCTGCGATAAACCAGACTCTTTTAATGCAACTGTCTACAGCTTTAACAGTACATCCAAACACTAGTGAACTGTACTTTTAGTTTTAATATTAGTAACTTCTTAAAATAAGTGCTCACAGTGATGAGAACATTGACACCTCTGTACTTTCGGGCTGGAGGCTCAGGGCAGACTTTGTGAGGTGCCACTCTTGGTGTTTATAGTGGCTATAAGCATCACAGATATGGATCTTGTGACTGCCATCAGACAAAAAACTGTCAAAAGCTAAGTTACACCCTGTGGTGGGACAAACCCAAAAGCAGCATCTGGTCACAGCTACTGCAAATTACACGTACAGTATGTAACTTCACACTGTCTCTAACTCCTGGTGAAAACATAAATGTTGTTACTTTTCATTTAACTTACAGCCATTTCTGGGATGTTTTATTGAGGACAAGATTTAAAGGCTGAAATGATGAGGGACAATTCTCACATATACATTCCTTAGTCTGGAAAGATGCTAATGTTAGCATCATGCATAAGTGTATCTTTGACTGAAGCTCATGCTAAATGTGTGTAATACTGGCGTTAAAATCACTTTTTCAAAAAGGGGCCTTGCAAGAGGTCCATTAAGTACAGCCCTTTCACAAGTCTAGGACTAAAGGTCTGATGTAACCCTTGTTTTAGTACTGGGTTTTTCTTAGGTTAAGTCCTGGTTTATTTATAGTTGTTGACATGGTTTGGGTCTGGTTTAGTCCTAATAAAAATCACATTGAACTCATTAGCTAGAACTTATGTCAAATAAATGTTATGAGTGCAAAAAATTACCCATACAACCAATAATCTTTTAATGTATGGTTCATGTCTAAGGGTTCTGGGATTCCAGATGGAGGCCTGTGTCAGTCCAGGTTTGTCTCAGAGTCCACCACGTGCTTTAATACCTGTATCAATGTACAAGCCAGTTGTTGCAAGTAAATAAATGTTTTTGAAATGAACCTCTCCAGTTTGTGTTTACATACCTTAGACACATAGCTTACTTGCCAAGTATAATGCACTTGCTACTTGTGCACGTGAAAAATATAAAGATTTGGAAAAAGTACGTGATCTGTTGATAATGGTGTTGTTTTTATGATGGTGCAAGTCATTTTGTAGATTACAGTGTGTTAGTTATTACTGTTAAATGTAAATGGTAAATGGTAAATGGCATGCATTTATACAGTGCTTTCCTGCACCCTTCTCGGGCACCCAAAGCGCTTTACATCGTGCTTCCACTCACCCCATTCACACACATCCACTCCTGGGACAGACAGAGAGGGGGGCTGCCACACAAACAGTGCTCAACCTTCTCCTACCACCACCAAACACACCTCCACAATCACACACATTCATACACCAGTGCTACGGACACTGGAGGCAAGGTGGGTTAAGTGTCTTGCCCAAGGACACAACGACAGTATGAACTGTGGGGAGAGTGGGAATCAAACCTACTACCTTCTGGTTGAAGGACGGCCGCTCTACCACTGAGCCACTGCCGCCCAAATGTGTAACAAAACGTAAAAATGTGTATGTGTGTCTTTGCCTTTAGCTACCCTGACACTATTGTAATAATATTTAGCATCTTTAGTTTCCTTGCCTGTAGACTCCATATAGCTGTTACAATGTACAAATCAAATGAACCAAGTCCTCGCCACAGGAAACAAATCCATTTAGGGCTGGCTTCAGGGAAGTGAATCTAAGAGGCAGGTCATCAGTTCCCCTTTTTATCAATAGGTCACTGTTTCTGGCCAATTCCACTAAACAATTTTTATCTATTGTGCCACAAAAAAACAGTTATCCCAAGAAGCAAGACTAGCTAAAACATTTCTGATCAAGCACAGTGTCTCTTAAGATTAAAGGCCTGGACATTTGGATTGGGACTGGGAAAAAATATTTCCCATTTGTCACAAATCTACCATGTTTAAAATGTCTTGTCCCTGTTTGACACTTGACATTATGGGCCAAAAGGTTATAATGGAAAAAGTGCCTGGCTTTCTGTCACTAAACTATATAAACACTATAATAATAATAATTCCACATTACCATATTGTCATAAGTCTTGCGCAGTCAGCTTAATACGGCGGTTGTGGGGGTAAGACACGTTTGTGTGGTTTAACAGCTCCCTAAACAAGAACACTTATTCTATGTCCACACAGCATGGGTAGTTTAAAAATGGATATTTTTTACAACTGTACACACTCACACAAGTCTGCCCCGCCAACAGGTGATGAAAAACTACACACCGGCACAAGAGAACATTGGCCATACATTTACAAAGAATCGTCCACCACTTGATCTCAATCTTGACATGAAGCTGTCACTTTGTTCCATTTTTATTGTCACAAGTAGCATCGGCCAAGATAATAAACTACAGACGGAGAAGCAAATATAACCCAAGTATTTTGTTATTTTAGAACTAGTCTTATCACAGAGCGGCAGCCTTCCTCTTAGACAGTCAGTGCTAACTATACACTCAGATTTGAGCTGTGCACATTGAACAGTCTGGGACACAGTTAGGTATATTCAGAAACATTAAGCAAACAACACGCACCCTGTTCCTACAGCATATATTTGAAGCTTTTGTCATACATATCTGATGAACAGTGCACGTACGTTTGATGGCTGAGATCTGTAGAAAGCAATTTAGAAACACTTATAATTACCACAGGCATCACTGCTGTCCCGCTGTCATCATGGTTCCTAAAATAAACCAAATTTGGAAAACATAAAATACTTGTGTAACATTTGAACGGAGAGGAATTGAAGAGACAAAAAGTGGGGAAAACATAAACTGAGTTATCATATGATCACTGATTCTAACCCAAACAAAAATTAATTTAAGGCTAAACGGGACACAATGAAAAAAACAGGACTCATTGTCACCTCGGACAACTAAAAATCCCTTTTGAAGTAAAAGGCAGTGCTGAAGGCTGCTGAAAGAAAACATTCTGGCTTTAGCAGTTGTATGTAACACTTTGGGAAACAACATAATTAACTAGTCTTTTACACAATCCGTAACATATGACAGACACATAGAAAGATGTTAAACCAGACATTGCAGCTGCGGTATCTTTACAGTTTGATAACCACAATACTGCAGTGACCTGACAACGTAGATACAGTACCTACATCTTATCTTACAGCTGTCCGTTACAGTTACACACAAGTTATTTTCATTTATACTGTCACAAATGTCACAAATAGATTATCATGGACTATAGGTTTTATTTAATTTTTACTTCATATGTATTTATTATATAGTTAAGTGTGCCTTCTAAATCTTTTCATTTTTTTATTAACTTATTAAATTGCTATTTTCAATGGAAATGTTATTAATGTCTGTGTTTCTCTTACATTTTTGTGAAGCACTTTGACTCAACTTTGTTTTTTTTAAATGTGCTATACAAATAAAGTGGCTTGTCTTAAATTTTCTTCCGTACATTTATAAGAGATAATTGCCGCTCTTTATCACCTGTGTGCCTTTAGAAGGGGGAGAAGCTGTGTTTGATGCTGATTGGCTGCTTGGGGAGGACACAGCATTAAGACCCTGATAAAAGTTTCATCAATGACCCAGTGCCTTTAGCAGACACAGTCCAATGCTCCCACCCACACTAATTTACAGAAGTCAAAGGTTCCCTTTTCATTCGCCACTCCAACATTGGCTCTTGTTTATTTCACTTGATTCAATGCAGCTAAAGGCCTCTGAGTTCAAGTGATAAGTGTCGACTGTACATTAAGAGAGAGAGACATTTTTGGTTTTCGTTGACTGAGAGGAAATTTTGAAACATTGTGCAATGATGCCGCAAAAGTTTTGAAAGCTTGCGAGAGTGTTTTGCCAGCAGAGCTTCTAAGAGTCGGTTTGTTGGAGAACAGGTCTCCATGTTGCATCCATACAGAATGGAGAGCTACCTCATCCCCCCTGTAAGTACACTTTATTTTGCTACAGTCTGTGTGTCTGTATCTGACAATTTAATGGAATTCAATGGGAGATTCTGTTTGGTAGCTTAACAGAGAAACTAAAGATGGTAATGTGTTAAATGCGCTGGGCTTGAATGCACTGACTCATGTAGAAATTGCTTTATATACATGCAACATGAAAATGAAACTCAAAAACTACTACAGAGTTTAGGTTTCAAATCTGTCATCCCAGAAATCTTACCAGCTAACCTTTTTGCGATGCATCTATAATGACACATGCCTTCTGCAATTAGAAGTTTGGATCATTTGTGCAAAAAGACAGCAAGAATATAACTATAGGGGCATACAATTAAGTATATTGTATAAGTCTATTTTCACAACAAACAATCTACATATTGTACTCATTTAAAAATGTCTATACAACTTTATTTAATTGGAAAATAATATATCCTAATCCTAATCCCAGTTTTCTTTCAAATTCTTTTGTCTGCTTTGTCTCTAGCCCTCAGAAGAGATATATGATCCGGAGATCTACAGACATCAAATGGCAGAATATTACAGTCCATATGCCTTAGATACAGATATCCAGGCAGGTGAGTTTTACTTCAGCATCTTTTCTTTTTTGTTTAAATAAAAAAAAAGTCTATGTAAGTTCTTATTGCTGCTTACTAATTGGCACAAGCATACAGCATTTATATTTTATTTTAAATAAAACTGCAACCTGATGTGGTGATACGGTCTTTTCGATATTGTGCACTAAAAGCCTGCAGTGCGTGCAGCTGAAGCGCACCACATACGGCTGTATGGAACACAGGAAACAGATGCCATTTCTTTTGGGCCGCTACAGAGACAGACATAGAACAAGTCTCGCCCCAAGGGGTTATATTGATACAAGAAAGGAGTTTTACTTTCTCTCGTAATCAACGGCTTTGAATATTATATGGTATAAACCTAAATATGGCAGAACGTCCTTATCTGAGCTTGGATAGAAATGATCACAAAATATATTTGAGAAACTAAACTTTTAATTGTGTCCAAAATCTAAATAGCATATGTTGAAATTGTAACAAGAACTGTCTATTTTTCAAATGTAAAATAACATCTTCATATTCTTTTCAACAAAAATAACACTATCAGAAATATGTCAAAAACCAACTGTTGTGGCAAGACAAAGTGTGGCAACAAACAGGAAAGAGCTTCATGCTGAATTCACTATTCTTCTTCTCATGTCACTCAAAGGCATATGGCAGTGTGATGAAGCAGCGTCGACAAGACCGGGACAAAAAAACTGTTTGAGTCTTAAGACATGGATGACCTAAAGACATGTCAAACACAAGACCTGTGGCTATTTTTAAGAATTTTTCAACCAATATTATGGCTCAAAGGCTAATTGATAATAGTTTATAAAAAATTGTATTAATTAAAAAAAGTTATTTTTATTGTTTTAATTAGGACAGTTAGGGAGAGTGATATTTCTTGTAGTTCGATCTCAAAAATAAAGAACGAACCTTGTGTGAAGTTCATACTGACCTTTATACTACATGACACACAAGCAACTATATATTGAAGCATTTTCTAAATATTAATGGTGTTGGCTTTTTGGTATGATTCACATTTTTTTATCTGGTAACTTGAGGTTTTGTGAAAAGACTTGTGTTTCTTCAAGTTTCTGTTCTATGCCTCACTGGGCTTAATTTGGGAGTTTTTTTTTTTGAGTTCACACAAAAAACTTCACAATAAAAGGTATCAATGTTTCCCACCGTGTTTTTTCCAGAACACTGGGAGTACCACACTCACCCTCCTGTGCATTCAGTAGAGTTTGAAAACCTCCAAGAGACCAATTTCACAGAGCTGCAGAGTGTGCAGTCTCTTCACCCGCCAGGCCTCATCCGACATGACGCCATCCGCTACGACCCAGAAAACCTGCTCGATCCAAATCTTGGAGCACATCCTCATGTCCTACAACAACCAGTAAGTACTCAGAGACTCGACAGACAGGGTCAATGCTAAAGAGGAGGGATGGTCTCCTAAAATACTACAAAAATGGAAGAAATGGGCATTTTTTCTCTCTAGTTTGATAATTGTAAACCACACTTAAACAACTTTTGTTTGACATGCTACAACACATAATAATTCTATTCTTTTTAATAAATGGTCTATATTTTACAATAAACTAGACAACTGCTCCAACAACACCTCTGTACAAGTATTACAGTGTACATATTAGATTCATCAGTTCAAGTAAAATTTCTCTTTTAGAAGAACAATATTAACCAATTATATATATATATATATATATATATATATATATATATATATATATATATATATATATATATTTAACAATATGAGCTAAATGGTGCGTCTCAGGGCTCACCTGGTAGGGTGTGAACAACATGAGCCTTGGTTTGAATCTGGCATGCTCTGTGTCTATCTTCCTGTTTCCTGTCCATCTCCACTGTACTATGAAAGAAAGGCTAAAAATAAAATATGTATGAGCCAAATAATGTGTATAACTACTGTTGCATTGATATACAGCATTAATAAAATATGAAAACCACTGGTTACTTAAGAAAGTGTAGGTTTTCCACAGCTAGAATACAGCACAGTCACGAGCACACATCACAGGCCAAGCAGAAAGATCTAGCTGCTCTTTTTACAGTAAGAGGCTAATGGTGTCACCTTTTACACTTATTTATACTATGTGTATTTTGTTAACATGTTTCTACCTCATAAAAAACACATTTTCACCTCCGTCAAGGCCGCAACAATCACACTACCTACAAGCATACAATCACAATAAAAAACAATATGTCATGGGTCATCTTTTCCAATATTTCATCAGTTGCTGTGACTTAAATTATTTCTCTTTGGCAACAGGCTCCCTTATTTCTGCGCTGGAGCCCTGTTTAATCTGATTTGTTATGTAATGTATGTATGTTACCGGTCTACTGGTTTACCTAAACGTCTGTAGTCATGTGAACTTATTTTTTGTTACTTTGTCTTTATACATTTTGGTAAATATCTGTTGACTGTGACCTTCTCTTTACAACTAAATGCCTTCATTTCTCTTTTCTCCAAATCTAATATTTGCAAATTAAGACAAAACAGCAAAAATAACAGAAGTTTTCTTTTTTTTTTTTGTAGGTAGCTTATTTTTCTCGGGCTCTATATCCTCATGTATCGCAACGCAGCTCTGATGATGAAGACCATGGAGCCAGAAGCCCTCCACTGGAAGTGTCTGATGAGGAGTGTCTTCGAGACCGCATGCCGTACATCAACCCGGGAGAACTCGGTATGGTTTCTCAGGCTTTGGGTTCACTAAAACAGAGCACAGAGCTGCAATTGTGTCAACCTGATTGTTGTTTTGGGCCTTCCGTGGGAAAAAGATGACAAGGACATGGACTTTGATTGTTTGATTAGCTTAACTTAGCTTAAAATTAAATTAATAAAGTGGGAAAATATCAAAACTGATTTTTTTGATTACTTGTTAAACATTTTCCTCAGTACACTTATCTATTCTTCTTCTTCTATAATATCCTTGTGTTGAGAGAAGGTGCAAAGTAGTAATTTAAAGCTTTTATTAGCACCCCTGCCTCACAGCAAGAAGGTCTTTGTTTGGATTCCCATCCAGAGCACGGCCTTTCTGTGTGGAGTTTGCATGTTCTCCCCGTGTCTACATAAATCTGTTCCGGGTACTCTACAACTACTAAAGACATGTACAATTGAGGCCAGACTCTCCAGCAAAAGAGATTTGGAATCTTAGTGTGATTTTTCTGGATAAATAAAGGTTAAATAAAATAAATAAATCATTTAGAACCGCACTGTGATGATTAACAAGCAGACAGATGAAGAGTAGTCTCGACAATGAGTTCAATGAAGCTGCATTTAAACTAAAAGTTTTGGTTTCCGTTTTCTCTCACAGGCAATAAAAAGAAGATCCGCTTGTACCAGTTCCTTTTGGACCTTTTGAGAAATGGGGACATGAAGGACAGTATCTGGTGGGTTGACCGGGACAAAGGCACATTTCAGTTTTCTTCCAAACATAAGGAGGCCCTCGCACACCGCTGGGGCATCCAGAAAGGAAATCGCAAAAAAATGACATATCAGAAAATGGCTCGAGCTTTACGCAACTATGGCAAAACTGGAGAGGTGAAAAAAATCAAAAAGAAGCTGACATATCAATTCAGCGATGAGGTGCTGGGAAAGAGCCATCTGGACAGGAAGCCATACGCATAAACAGACGGCTCGGCATTATGTACATAGGACCATAATTAATGTACAGTTCAATAAATCATAAAACCATTTTAGCATTTTTACATGATTTATTACATAGTACAAACCTTTGGAGCTCATCTAATAAAGAAACTCCTAGCTCTTGCTCAGCATACAAGGGAAACAACATGTGTAAATAAAAATATGTATAAAAGTTACAATTGTACATAAATACACCTTAGTGTTTTATGTGTCCTATCCTTTTTAAATGATATTGCCATTATAATATTAAGGGCAATAAGATTTATTTTGCTCTCAATCACAAAACAAACATCCCTAATGCATCACTATCCACACACTTAGCTACTGTTAGTGATACTTTTTGGGAACTGCTGTCGAGTCCACCTGAATTAATATAATTCATTTAACAATTATTATTATAATTATTATTATTACAGACAATATTTTAAAGCTATGTCATTCATTATTTTCCCTACTGTGGGAGAGTCGTACAAAAGTGTAAATGCCATTACAACTTAACTAATAAACAATTGTATTTAAAACTTTGCCTAAATCTTTCACCAAATTAAATGTGTCAATTAATTTCCTCTGACTGAACATTATCACCTATGTCTGGTATCGCTCATTTTTGTATCTACTCCAATCTAAGGTTCAGTCACATGTGAGATAAGAAATCATCTTAATAATGCTATAGTAGTGGCCAGACCTGACCAGAAAGTCAGAGGCATCTCAAACAAGTTTCTATGACCAGTTTCTATGGTCAGACAGACAATATATTATTATTATTAAAAAGGTAAAACAGCACAGACATACTGTTGATAAATGTCTTCTCAGGTCAAACTAAATGTTATGGTGGGTGCTTAAAAACTAGAATGACAGTGATAAGGACCCATGAGATCTGTTTAGATGCATATTTAACATTGCTCTTAAAACATCACCTCTTATCAGATTTTACATTTTAAATGCAAAGCTAAAATCCTCTGGGGAAACCGAGTGATAACTTGCCAAAAGGTTTTAAAAATATAGAGACACGTGGCATTCCTGTAGAGCCAACAGCTCCCCTCAGTGGGCGAGGTGTCACTGATATTTATGGACAGGTGAAACATCCAGCAACAGGAAACACAACAATGTGAAGGGCCAGACGTGATTATTTACACGTATACAGATCAAGGGGATGATGATTTTGGACTTTATCAAGGCTATTAAAAGTGGGAGAACAAATTAAATAGTACAATTTTTAGGCCAGTAGATTCTAAAGCAAAGAAAGAAGAACAACAAAAAACATGTGTAAAATCCTTATTCAGATCTATATTATGTAGTCTTTTACAACTCAGTCAGAAATTAATTTTCTTTGGCTTGTGCTGGACTCAGGGCATGAACACCTGCTGCAGGTAGACCTTGGCCGGAGACAAGTGCCAGCTCCCTGTGGACATCCATTCACAGTTACTACTGAGCAATTCACAGTAAAATGTGTGATGGGAGTGCTAAATAATGCATTTAGTCATTTTCACAAAATGGGACTCTAATCTGAGTCTAGTACTTGTAATTGGTAAACTGTTTTTAAATATTGATTTATTTATTATTTATTTCTACATCTATACCTATCTACATGTTTCATTTTAGGGTCAGAGGTGTCACAGTGAAGGATGTTTTTTACAATTGTGTAGTGCACAGGACTTTTGAAAATTACACTCACAGTATGGTGCCGTATTTAGTACAGATTTTCACAGAAATTGCAATTTTTTCTAATGTGTGTTGTATCATATTCCATTTCTCCACACAAGATGTTTATCAGTACCTAAAAGTAAAGGGGAACTTATTTGAGCTGACTGTTATAATTTCTACAGATGTGACTGCAGCACAATATGTAGCAATATAAAGGGACTCTTTAAAATGAATGGTCTAAATTTAACCCCGGCCTCACCTCCCATGCGCTCTCTCTCAAGGCCTATCATTCAGCCAAAGTGTTGGAAGAAACGATGGTTGAAATATAGCCCGAGGTCAGACAGGGCGGGGGTGGGCCAGAGTGCTGCCACTGGGATGGGGTGAGGAGTACCAAAGGCAGGCTGATATTTTTGGACATGGTTTGGACGTGCCAAGCCTTGAAAAAGTATTCAGGGAGGTGGGATGGTTTGTGAAAGGTGGGAGTGTTGTTTGGAAACCCTACTATTAAAGGCAGAGGGCTGAGTCTGACAGGGCTGTTTAGGACGTCCCATTGTGGAGGAAAGGAGACAGTTCAGGATGCCAGAGCCAGTGAAAAAAACAGGTAAGTGGCTGCCATCACATTGAGCTACTCTCACAGGGTTATGTCCCTCAAACCTACACCACCAATACTTTAATAATAGTTATCAAGAGCAGCAGTGCTTCTTGATAACTCGATAACTACGTAGTTCCCTTTTCTAAATCTAGATTTCTAAAACGTCTTAAAATAATATGTATGGTAAAATTGTATAAAGTCTTCTTCAGAAGGGTTTAGTTTGAGAAAGCTTCTCAATTTAGTTTAACAAGAAATACACACATTTCTATGAAGTCCCATTGATTTTGACCAAATCATTTCAATTGTATTTTCTAACCCTTTTGCTAAAAGTAGTAAAAATATATATTTAAGGCAAGAACGTACTTTGAAACAACAGTGCTTTACCAAATGCAGACTGGTGTTAATGTAAAATAATGCAATGAAAGTTAATGTCACAAGTCCAGTACATACAGTCCAAACATATGTAGGGCATGTCCTGTACTGAACATCTAAGTGTTTTCCAGCAGTGTGAAAGTTCGTCTAAATCCTTTTGGCTGTCAGTTGGAGTTTCACGTGTCTCATTTGGAAACATTGTCTGACGTAAATTAGATCCCACTGCATTTCCAGCATCACAACATTCACAAAACACTCGCCTGAGCCAAAGAACGTGACAAATGTGTTTCAACTGTTTTATGTTTTTTTTCTCAGTAGCAATGGATTGTTGGGAGTTAAAGTTCAAGCTATTATGGTAACACAATGCAGTTCAGCTCTCTATCTCCTGACTGTTAAGAGGACTAGTGTCAAGGATTTGGAGAGCATAGTAACAGTTAGTTGACCTAAGCCTGGATTATTCTTAATGCTCTTTAGTCAATGTGTGGCACCACTTAATAAATTATTTAATTAAATAGGGTTGAATGGCGAACAAAAAAAAAAAAAGATTGAATTCATTGTTTAAAAGTGAGTTAAACTGAACTGACTATATTGTGTATTTTCTCCAAACTTAAGGACAGGACGTGTGAAGGTGAACTGTATGATTGAATGACAGCTTGACGTGTAACAGTAGAAAGCACTGTGTGCCGACAGACAGAGCGTGCATCATTCTTGTGAGTCTCCAGTGTTGCTAAAATAGAGCCGAGTTAATCCCATAACAATGATACCTGAAGCCAGCAGCCTCATTTATTAGACCTGTACATATGGAGCCTATATTTGAACACATACAGATGACTTGGCCTTTTTGCTTGGCATTTCCTTTTGAGTTCAAAGATATACAAAGCTTTTTACCTAAATCATTCTTGGAGGTTTCACTAGATTCTGTAAGGTCGTATTTCAAAGACAATGTAAATGTGTTTACGTATTTTTAAGTACACAGTTATGGCAGCAGCTGGTTACAAATAGTTTTAAGGTGTTGTCAGTGTTTTCATTTAGGATGGCTGCTGCTATTAATAACGTTGTGTGATATAAGTATACGGTGACACTATATTTCACACTACACGTGCTACATTGTATCTACCTCCTTGTGTAACAAACTGTAACAACATGTAACTACGTAGTACATGTACCTAATGAAGTAGACACAGTTACAACAAGTGTTACCAAGTATACTTCAGTTATGCAGTACAAAAAAAGTTTGTAATTTGTTAAATTTGTGAATATCATAAAGTCAGATGTTTTAGTTTGTGTTATAGTTTTAGATTAGCCACCCCCAATATCAGGAATTTGAGTGTAAATTTTGAAGGGATATTGCACAGCTCTTTTTTGCAATCATAACTTTAAGATGTTGTTTTGTCAAGCATTGCAGCTGTATTTCAAACTGCAAATACTGAAAAGTCAAAATACTAAATAATGTTCAAAGTTGCCTGTTCTACAGCCATGGCAAAAAATGATAAGAAGCCTCAAACTTGCTTACCTTGTGCTTATCTTATTTAATTAATTTCTCAATTAATCATTCTGTCTGTGAATCAGGTTCAGCGTTCACCAAGAAACCAAAGACCCAGGAGGCAGAGGTGGGGTCCTCTGTGGTCTTTGAAGCTGAAACTGAAAAGTCTGATGCCAAAGTAAAATGGCAGTGCAACGCAAAGGACATTGTCATGAACGCCAAATACACAATTACAGCCAAGGAAAACAAGCACTCACTTACAATCAAAGATGTTACCTTTGACGATGCCAGTGTCTATGCTGTGATTGCTGGGGGGTCAAAAGTCAAGTTTGAGCTGAAGGTTGTATCGAAGCCAGGTGGGCTATTTGAGGCTGCAGTGTTTTATCACTCAGCAACACAAAGAGTTGACAGCACAGAGCACATTAACAAGAGCACACAATTCACCAAGACACAAAATATGTGATGCACTGCCTGTTCACAATGTCTTTTTCAAACTCACATGCACCAATTAAAAAATGACTCCATAGTGACTAACACAGGCTTTATCACAACCTTTCATCCATCATAAATACCAAAGCAGTGCACTGTACATTTCATTAACTGTAGCCTTAGTAAGTCACTGAGGAACACTTGTGCTGGAGTGACCCTCTGAGGTTGTCTGTTTGGGTTTGATAAGAAGGAAAAAATCTCAAAGAAAGGCACCAGAATAATGGCCCCACGGTGCTACATGCGACTGCCCACAGCTGTCTGTGGTTCATATCGCAGCCACCCCCGCTATGTCTGCGGAGCGACCTTGGCCCTCACACCAGCACATTATTTCCTCCTGAGTAACCACCACTTGACTGGTGTTCAGGATAGGCACAAGAGGCAGCTGATAACACATGGAAAGTCAGTCAACAGCAACTCACACAAGATAAGATTTAAAGATTTTTAGAGTTTAAAGATTGACACAGTGGTAGAGTGGTTAGCACTCATGCCTCACAGCAAGGAGGTCTTGGATTCAATTCCCAACCAGGGCAGGGTCTTCCTGTATGAAGTCTACATGTGGTGTTTTCCCCTAACACCAAAAACATGTACAATAGCCCCACCCCATGGGACCAGGACTGTCCTGCAAAAGAGATTTGTAATTTCAGTAGGACTTTCCTGGTTAAATAAGATCACCTATTATGCTCATTTCTGTACTGTAAAATTGTTTTTACTGCAATTTCTAAGAAAGAATGCTCAATGGGCTGCAGCTTTGGGATTTAGAGCACATTTCATAGAAACAAAATTAATTTATCAAGAAAAGAGGAAAAGTTAAATGCATAATAAGATATCTTTAAATACTTACAAGTGACAGTAGAGAAGTGTAGTGGCTTTTTTTCTTTTATTGTGCGATACCTTTCATGTGTTCCTTATCTCTATGGTTTCCTGAAGCTCCTTTAGACACTCCTGCTGAAGCTCCTGCTAAAGCACCCGCTGAAGCACCTGTTGAAGCACCTGCACAGCTCAATGTAGAACCAGAGCCGGCTGCCACTTCTGTAGTTGAACCCCTAAAAAATGAGACCACAGCTCCAGCACATGACCCTCCACCAGCTGAGGGTAGGCTATTTGTTGTCATCTGGTAATAAATTAAATTTTAAAAGGATAGCTCAGTATTTTGTAAATATGTTTCAATACTTTTAGATGTCTAATGTCTCCCCAACATTGTATAGTTGTCAGCACACTGCAGTTATGAGACACAGACAGGAGCAATGTCTAAGAGTGTAAACTGTGTAAACCACATACTGCTGTAAAGGGACTGCACTACACACCTGCAACCACACAGAGGGCAGTTATGTCTCAGTGTGCGTCTGAGTGTGCAAATGTAAGATGGGTGTAAAGTAAAACTGATTTAGAAAAAATAATTTTTTCACTAATTGATAGGAAACCACAGAGTCTGGTCAGCCTGGTACAAAAAAAGGGTCTATTCTTTATTTTCATGACAGGAAACACCAAAATTACGTGAAAGCAAAATACCCTGTCTTCTGACATTCTAAAACCTCTTTTACAAAATACTGATCTATGACTCTGTTCTAAATTTACTTTTTTATAGATTATTTTTATTGTCTTATAATAAAATTTGAACTATCTATAATTTAAACCATTTTAAACCAATTATGTCTTGACTTCGGGTTCCTTGCTGTAGCAGACGGGCATCCTCCAGACACCAGACAGGACCTGACAGGCCTTTTCACTGAGAAACCTCAATCAGGAGAGGTCACTGTGGGTGAGCAGCTCAAGCTCCAGCAAAATAGGAACCTAAAAGGAAATTAAAATGCAAACATGTTTAAGTTATAGACAGTTGATTCATAGTACATAAAAACTGTGCTACAGGAGGAAACATTACATTTGTGGCCAAAGTGAATGCTGGATCTCTGCTGAAGAAACCCACTATCAAATGGTTTAAAGGAAAGTGGATGGATCTCGCCAGTAAATCTGGAAAACACCTGCAGCTAAAGGAGATTTATGATCGCAACACAAAGGTAGTCTAATTTTACAAAATAAAAATAAAGATTTAGTTAAGTGAATGAGATTGGACGTTTATGTCAGAATGCCCCAATGTATTTCTTAGTGTATTTTATTCTTTAATTAGACTCTTTTAGAAAATAATCCTACAATGTAATTTTTGCAGGTCTATACATTTGAGATGCACATCATTGCCGCCAAGGCTAACTATGCTGGAGGTTATCGATGTGAAGTTTCATCCAGAGACAAGTTTGACAGCTGTAATTTTGATCTGACAGTGCATGGTGAGCAGTTGTAAGACTCCAGTGTGACTAAGTCTGGTATTTTGTTCAGAGCACTAATCTATTTTCTGTTGTTTGGAACAGAGGCGGCTTCTTCAGATGGTTTGGACATAAGAGCAGCTTTTAGACGCACGTAAGTTTAATCTTAAATACACCATTTAAAAAATACCACTTTTAAGCCCATTCAGAAATGATCACCTTCTGTGCACAGCATACTGTAATACCTTGCTTAGAAATAAAGTGACTCCAGATTAGATGATACATTTTATTTTACACCAAAAACTAAAAACAGTGTGCACCATTGTAGTTCTATTGGATGACACAGAAGACAGCATTTGAGATGTGTCTAAAATGTGCAGGTCATTGGTATATTGTAATGTTTGAGCAATAACTGTGAATGCTAACCTATTAGGAACGATGGCGGTAAGAAGATAAGTGGAGCCTCAACCAGGTAGTAGCCTAAAAGGGGTTTGTTGCAACAATGGAGGCGCATCTTCCATCTTGTCTTGAGATGATTCTGACAGTTGAAAGAGCATAGAAATCAGGATGAATTACATACAACCTATTTCTTCTCTACCTTCAACTCAGACTGCTACAAATGAATGTAATGTTAAGCCTGCAATCTGTTGCTTTAATGCTGTACTCAAATGACAGATCACTCAGAGAGCTCAATGAAATTCATCAAGATAATATCAAGCAACTTAAGTCTGATGGTTGCTTGCAGACACAATAGGCAACAAGTTGTAGCCTATTGCACCCACATCTCTGACTGTGATCTGCGTCTGGGTCTGAATCAAAACAACAGAAACTATCCAACAGTGTGAGATTGACTTTGGTTGGACGGTGCTAAAAATGCAAGATGTGCTCGAATACACAGCCTTCTTCTTGCCTCGGAAAAAGTGCAGCAATGTTGTGTTGTAACATCTCACCATAACCCAGACTTACATTCTATAAAGTTCAGAAGCACAAGAAACTTTTTAAATCTTTGTTTAGAGAGCAGACTTTGCTTAAAAGTGTGCTCTCGGACCTTGAGTGTTTTGAATTGTTCTTGTTTGTAAGGTTTCTGCATAATTCAATTGTTTAAAGACATGTCTGTAACACAATACTATCTGTCATGCCAAAAAGAAAAATTGCAAAAAATGTAAACCAATTTACATGCCTTCTGCTACACTACAGGAAAAACTTGTGGGTTTGGAGCAAAGATCTTCTCAATCTTCCTAAAAACTTTAACATATCAGTCCAATATTTAGCCAGCTAAGCATGTCTGGCAGAAGCTGAAGGCGAGTAGTAGACCTATCCATGAAGGTAACAAAGAACCGTTAATGGTGGCTGCAACAAGACATGCTAATCAGAAGCTTATTTAATGTTATCAGCCGAATGGGTATTTAGTTAGCGTTAGTTTCTTCTTTATTCTGTAGCTTAATTTTTGTGTTATATTAAGTCTTTAAACATGGCAGAAGCTCAAACAGAACAATGTCTGCACATTTTTTGTTTTTGGTCCACTCTTGGTTTAACATCTTGAAGAAAACCCTTTTGTAAAATTACAGATTGCTATTGTTTTTTGCAGTAGCGGAGACGGAAATGAAAACTCAGGAGAACTAGACTTCAGCACTTTGTTAAAAAAGAGGTGAGTAATTTGACAAAACACACAATAGTCATTGATCAATAGAAAATGGGCTTATTTTGTGGCTCTTGTCTAATGTACTTTTCAAATCCTCATGGGCCTTCCTGTATCAGAGAGTAAGCCACCTTTTCATTTGTCTCAGTGAGACTAAACTAAATAATTACAAGCTTTGTGTCAATGTGTAACTCGTATAGACTAACACAAAACTAACTTCACATAAAAAGCATTACAAATAAGCTAGAAATATCTATACAACAAACTTGTGTTATTTTGGTCACTGGCTAATATATCACTTAGGCCTATGTTACAAGACATACGTGTAAATATTTTTTTCTTCCACCTTTGCACATGCAGTTTACACCAGTCAAAAATGTAAAAACTAATTGTTATTTTATGAAACATATCATTATCACCTGCTTATATCACACTCTTATGCATGTGCATGAAAAAAATCACTAGTCTAGTTGTCTTTAACACATCTAACAACAGTCTTGCTTTTACTCCATATAATTTTTAATTTGTTAGTTTTGGTAATGTGTTGCCATTGCTGCTTTATGACCTGCTGTGTTTTAATGCATCTGGTTTGTTTTGCCTCTTGGGTTCAACTTCTGAATGAGCAGCAGTTTCTTAAAACCCTCAAATCGGTAAGAAACTGCCCCTAACATCTCCATAGAGTACGACATACTTTTTGAATGAATAATCACATTTCTACACTCATCATATTGTTGAGTCAGTGGGAGCCCTGGGCTTTTGTCGTCTTGAATTAATATAGTTTTCAGGCCACCGCCATTTGTGATGTCAAGCGAATGGGACCAATTCGCTTGGCTGGTTCACAAATGGGCTCGTTTGAGGGTCTTGTGGATAGGAAAAGCCTCATTTGATAGCTGTTAGCCACATCCATATTACACAAAGTACGCTTGGGCAGTGTGTGATCGCCTGTTGAGATGAAGCTATAAATGAAGTAGGACTTGTGGTATTTTCTCCTAAATGCAGCTTTCTTATTGTTGGAAGTGGTGGCTTCTGCCTCTCATCATTGAGCTTTTCCTTCTTCTCAAAGTAGCGCTTCAGAGATGACTGTTTTTCTTTTTTTTTTTCTAATTTTAGCCTTGGCAGCCCATGGAGATTTTGAGTTAGTCAAGTGCACTCAAGAGTGAGAAAGAGCTTCCGGCTGAAATTTAAAAAATAAAACACCCAGACTATTGTGAACGTCCAAAATCCATTAAAATGTAGGTTTTCTGTGCGGACCAGTAGAAAATAATCCACGGACTACTAGTGGGCCGCAGCCCGGGGGTTGGGGACCCCTGAGTTAAAGGACTAAAGAAGACAAAAGAATATATATGTATTTTTGTTAGTTTAATCTCCCTGTTTCATTTAAAATAAACATAAAAAATAAATTTGCGGCTATTTTAAAGCTCCATATTTTGAGGTGTTGCATTGTGTTATTTAGTGTTACCTTAACTAGTGCATTGTGTGTTATTTGCAGTCACATTTTTGTAATGGGATGATTGCAACATTGTGTTTAATCTTTTGTCTGAACTAGAGCTGTGCAGGTGAGCACAGAGTCAGATCTGGATGTCTGGGAGATTCTCAAAAAAGCCCCAGTCTCCGAATACGAGAAGATTGCTTTTCAGTATGGCATTACAGACCTCCGAGGTATGCTCAAGAGACTGAAAAAGATGAAGAAAGAGGAGAAGAAAAGTGAAGGTTAGTACCAACCAATAAAAAATAAAAAGCTGAACTTATTATATAGAAACTTTCGTCTTTCTTGATGTACTTAAAAGCATTCCTTAAGAAGCTGGATCCTGCCTACCAAGTGACAAAGGGACACAAAATTAAACTAGCAATTGAGGTTGCCAATTCAGATGTTGAAGTAAAATGGCTGAAAAACGGACAAGAAATTCATCCTACAGGAAGGTACAAATGAATACAGTGATAAAAATGATTCATTGTGTCTTTAAGGCATACTGCGTCTTCAAAATATTAAATCTTTTTGGACAGTACTAAGCCTTTCATAATAACATTTCTCTGTTATTTCTGTGTTCATCTTGGCTCTGCTTTCAAAATTGTATGAAATAACTCCTTTACCTTGATGTTCTCTAGCAAGTAAGTAAAAAAGAACAATATCTAAATGTTTTTATGTTTTCCAAAAGTGCATTCACAGTGTTTATAAAAAATATTTTCTTTGTTAAGGTACATCTTTGAGAGTGTGGGCAATATGCGCTACCTCACCATCAATCACTGCTCTCTGGCAGATGACGCAGCTTACAGCTGTGTGGTCGGAGACGAGAAATGCACCACTGAGCTTTTTGTCAAAGGTAATGTTAATAGTCATCCAGGTATATACGTATATAAACTCACTGGCCATTTTATTATGTACACTTCTTCAATGGCTTGATAACACAAATTGCTAATCAGTCAATCTTGACAGCAATTCAATGCAATTAGGCATCTGGAGGTTAGTGAAGTTTACTTCCCTAAGTTTAAACAGCTCCTGTCAGCTAAGAACAGGAAACAAAGGCTACAATTTGCACAGGCTCACTAAAATTGGAAACTAAAAGTTAAGAAACTTTGCCTGGTCTGAAGAGTCTCGGTTTCTGTTGTGACATTCAGGTGGTAAAGTCAGAATTTGGCGTAAAGGACATGAAAACATGGCTCTATCCTACATTGTCTCAGCAGTTCGGACTGGTGATGGTGGTGTAATGGTGTGGGGAATATTTTATTGGCACACTTTGGGCCCCTTGGTACAAATTGAGCATTGTTGGGAGGAAATTGATGTTGTGGGGATGTGTGAGCTGCAAAGACACAGGAAATCTGGTCAAAATTGATGGCAAGATGAATGCAGCATGTCATCAAAAATCGCACTCATCAGCCCGGAAGCTGCGCATGGCAATCCAAAGCACAAGGCCAAGTCGACCTGTCTTTGGCTACAGCAGCATAAAGTGAAGGTTCTGGACTGGCCTCAGTCTCCTGACCACATACTTGAGCCACTCTGAGGAGATCTCAAACGTGCAGTTCATGAAAGACAGCCCAAGAATTTACAGGAACTGGAGGCTTTTTGCCAAGAAGTATGGGCAGCTTTACCATCTGAGAAAATAAATAGCCTCAACTACCACAAAAGACTTCAAGCTGTCATTGATGTTAAAGGTTAAAGGCAATACACAATATTGAGAACTGGGGTATGTAAACTATTGATCAGGGACATAAACAGAGTAAATTGTTTTACAATTAATGGCTTCCCCCAACCACTAACTATGAACGAAAGAAAAGTTTTTGTCATATTCTCTAAAAAATGGCCAAAAAAAAATCACAAATTCTGCTATGGTAACTTGAGCACAACTGCGTATATACACACAGTTGTGCTTGTAATTTATATTTTTTTGTATACTGTGTAGTCTATTGCCAAATGTTTAATTTCTTTTTTTGTTGTTTTGCCCAGAGCCTCCTGTGACAATTGTGAAGAATCTGGAGGATCAGATGGTTATGAAGGGTGAACGAGTGGAGTTAGAGTGTGTTGTGTCGGAGGAAGGAGCCAATGTAAAATGGTTAGAAACAGATGAATCCTATTCAGTAAAACAAACACAAGAGACACTGATATATTGTCAACAACTGTAGACTCTAAACAAGAGAGTCAGATATGTATCCTAGCAGCCAAAATAAGTTTCCTCTAGAGGGTGCTTGTGAGGAGCTTTGTAATTTGGGTTGAGCTCAAAAAAAGCACTTATTTATAGAAGCCACGTAAGATTGACCAACATCTGCCACTTAGACCGTAGGTGTCTCAAGTATGCCCGGGAAACGCTTTATCTTCCTTCATAAGATTGATAAGTATGTGTGTATAATCTGTATGACAAAACAGACACTTTGTAGGTGGCCATTGACTTCTGAGCACTCATTATGTCATGCATATTGGATGTATAATGCACACTGTAAATTATTACCTCAATGAAAAGGTCACATCAACATTTCAGTTATTTAAAATACTTTTTGGCTAAGATCTATTGTTTTTGTTGGTAAATTAAATTTTAGAAGTTTCATTTGACTACCTGGCACATAAATTTGCGGTGTACTTGCTCATACTTTATTAAAATGTCTGTGCAGGGAGAAGGATGGAGTGGAGCTGACAAGGGATGAGTCATTTAAGTATCGCTTCAAGAAAGATGGTTGTAAACATTTCCTGATTATCAATGAGGCAACAAAAGAAGACTGTGGCCTTTACAAGGTTAAAACCAATGGTGGCGAGTCTGTGGCTGAGCTCATAGTTCAGGGTACGTGTCGACATGTGGTGACTTTATATGTTTAACAGGCCAGTAAATAACAACGCCTCACCATTAGCTGTGTGTCTACCTGACATAGTGTCATTCATTGCCACAATAATAACATAAACCATATTTTCCTGAACGGCTCAAACCTTACCAAACAAAATGAGCAGTAATTGACGTTTTATCATCATACATACTTAATCTATGACAATTTTCTATGTTGTTTGAATATTTAATGTGTAAGTAGATACTCCTGTAATCTTTTCTAGCAGCATGTAGAGGTCTATCTTGCCTAGAAATCTGTTTATTTGTTATAATTTTAATAACTCAAAGTATTGTATTACCTGCAGTATCCAGTCACAACTCCAGGCTCCTGCATCTGGCATTCATATCCTCCCACTTTATTTTCTACAATAAATTCAATTAACTTTACCCCATGTGTTTGTTGCTAAGATACAACACACAAAGGTGCACAGAGATAATGAACACATCTCAGTAGAACATATTGCTGTCATTTCATCTGCACATACAATAAGCTACATTAATCTCTTGGTCATATATCATTCCACCTAATCATGATGCAAGTGCATTTCTGCCTTTTTAGAGAAAGAGCTGGAGGTATACCAGAGCATCGCAGATCTTACTGTGAAAGCAAAGGATCAGGCAGTTTTTAAGTGTGAGGTGTCGGATGAGAATGTCCGCGGAACCTGGTACAAAAACGGAGTGGAAGTCAAACCTGATGCCAGAATAAACATCTCGCATATCGGCAGGTGAGAGCAAACTCTGCAAATGTGTATTTCACAGGCATCAGTTCACACATTGTACACCCAAAAACATTATACTTTTTTATGTGAAGAATCCACAAATTGACCATTGATGACGTGAAACCTGAGGATGAGGGAGACTATACATTTGTACCGGATGGCCATGCCTTCAACCTTTCGGCTAAACTAAACTTCCTGGGTAATTTTCTCCTTTTCTTTCAACATTTCATTTGTCATTTTGTAGCACATTATTTACTCCCAATTTTAGCTATTAAAAAGAAAATTGACAGTGACTTTTTCCTTTTATAATAGAGGTGAAGATTGATTATGTGCCACGGCAAGGTAAACAAAACACATATCAAAGTAATGGCTTGTTTAAAAATGTATTGTTTGTTATTTATAGTATTTTTTTTACCCCGTCAGATCCTCCTAAGATCCACCTGGACTGCATGGGCCGCACCGCTGAGTCAACCATTCTGGTGGTGGCTGGAAACAAACTGCGCCTGGACGTCCCCATTACTGGAGACCCAGCTCCTACAGTGATATGGACCAAAGGGGAAAAGGTAAAGCGGTAACATTGTGCGGTTAACCAGAGCAAGCTAGACACTACTATCTGTCCAGGGCTCAGACTGTAGCAAGATGGGAAGCATTGACTTGTTTAGATTATAAAACCATATTATAGTTACTGTCTGCCATGCTAATGTGTTTAAATTCTTACGTCTAAGTTAGGCATTGTTGTTTAC
This sequence comes from Neodontobutis hainanensis, assembly GCA_024349245.1. Classification (NCBI taxonomy): domain Eukaryota; kingdom Metazoa; phylum Chordata; class Actinopteri; order Gobiiformes; family Odontobutidae; genus Neodontobutis; species Neodontobutis hainanensis. The sequence goes on along the minus strand of JALDNG010000002.1, from coordinate 2,789,225 downwards.
TACTTGCATGTGTATTTGGCAGAGGTTGTTTTCAGCTGTCTGGGATGCAATGCTACTAACAGCTTCAGTAACTCTAGCTTGATGAGAGGATACATGCTCTCTCTGTTCTTTTGGCTTCTGCTGCTTTGCTCTGCTAAAATGTAGGCTAGTTCTGTAAAAGGTGAAGGAGAAGAGACAGCAGGCCGGACATCTTCTTGGACCGTGCAGGAAGGGAAAGTAAGTGTGCATGGCTATGTTATTATGTCCTGTTTGATGCATGTTGAAAGCAATACTAATGTTATATCTTTGTACAAGAAAGTGTCAAAATCAGAAAGACAGATTAGAGTTTCTAGGACATACAAATGTAACAACTGGAAAAGTACACGCCAGGACAAATCTTGATAGTTAAAAGCTATATTACAACACAAGACTAAAACATAATAAACAACACCTGCAACATGTTTCTAACTATACTTGTGTTCAAATGGTGATTCCTACACAGTTAACATCACTTGAAAGTAACAGCAATTTCAAATCTGCATGCGGTGCTACTCATTCAGAGGCCAAAGCATGTCCCTGAGATTGCTTCGCACAGATCAAAGGAAACTATGCCGTAAGTATGATTTTTGTAGTGAATTTCACCATAATATAACAAACTGCTGCTGTTAGGTGTACCTCCAAATAATGTTTCTAGATGACTAGATGAATTAAAATAATTTAAAATTAATAAAAACTTTATAGATAAAGAAATACAGTGGATGTTATGCATTGTTTATTTGTACCACAGTGAATATATTTTGTTGTTAATATTTTGCATCAAAGCATGATTCTGTCCCTTTTTATAGAGCGTTTACATCATACTGATGTAAATTAGTGTGGCTGTGCCGGTGTGTTTCAAGAATTTTTGACCACTTCTCGGTCTGAAAAAATTCTAGTCAGACTAATTCATTAAATCTTGTGTCCAACGGTGTAGGTCCTCACAGAGGGCGATGGTAGGGTCCATGTTGAAACCAGTAAAGGCCACTGCATCTTCACCATTGAAGGGGCTGAGAGGCAAGATGAAGGGATCTACTCTGTGGTGGTACGTAACCCTGCAGGAGAGGACACAGCAGACGTCCATGTGAAAGTTATTGGTAAGCAAGAAACTGACTCCAAAATTATTTTTATACATAAAAGCTTATCTCCTCAACAACATATTTACAATAAAATACTCTGTATTGGATAAGGGTTAACCCTAACTTTATGAATCTATTCTAGTTCAGATAATTGGCAGACACATACAAACATGAAAGTAGCCATTCTTGTTTTTTTCCCCAGATGTTCCTGATCCTCCTCAGTCTCCCAGAATCCTCAGCGTTGGAGAAGACTCTTGTGTTGTTCAGTGGGATCCACCAGCTTTTGATGGAGGACAGCCAATCACTGGTTAAATATTGTTTAGTTACATTTTTAACTATCTCCGTACTGCTCAACTCATTAATGTCTTTGCTCAGGTTATGTGCTGGAGAGAAAAAAAACCAAGAGCTACAGGTGGATGAGACTGAACTTTGACCCTTATCCTGACACAACCTATGAAGCCAAGCGCATGATTGAAGGAGTAGCGTATGAGATGAGGGTGTACGCTGTCAACAGCATCGGCATGTCTCGTCACAGTCCAGCTTCGCAGCCTTTTGTACCAGTTGGTGAGTGTTTGCCTGTTTTCTCCATATCTATATGAATTTTAGGGTAAATAAAGTCTAAAGATATTGTTGAGTCATATAGTTATAAAAACTTGAAGATCAGTCTCTGTCATGTGTGGTTGGTCTAAGGCAGGGGACCTGAACTAAAATTGTTCGAGGTCCGCTTGGTTAACTTTCCTCACTGTGAGGGGTCCGGAAAGTTTTAATTAAAGGATATATTTTATTTAAGTAAATGTCTCATTTATTCCACGCCTACAGCCTCTTGAACACTGTGGAGATAAATGTAGCAAATCCACTGTCCTTTGTTTACATAATGGAGGGATGTTTCTGAGCGTTTAGCTTTCACAAACATGGCTCACAGAAGAAAGGAAAATGTTAAAAAATCCAAAGTGGCTAGGGTTCATTAAAAGCCAAGTAAAACTGGATTTGACAGAAAGGATAAAGCTCAGGACCTGGTTGTTAATAACAGCCTGAAACCCTGCATATTATGCCTTTTAATGCTCCTTTTATAAATGTGTGAGAACATTTTAAATACAATCAATTCAACATATTTGTTTAAAAAAGGTTTGGCCGGAGCTTGGCTCTTGGGGACACATGGTCTAAGATTTCTGTGGGGTCATTAGTTTAGGTGACTTGCTGTCACATCAGCACAGTGTCATATTCATTGTTGGTAAATCACAGTCAAAATTAGTCATATCAATTATAGAGCGACATATGCAAGGTTTATTCTCAAGTTGTTGCCGAACATCTAGTAACAGTAAATAATTTCTATTTACAAGTTCATGTAGCCAAAGCTCATTTGTTTTTTCTCAACCATATACCTTGTCTCGCTCTCGTTTCCTTTGAATGATATGTTTTGGTACATTCAAGATTTTCCATGGGCAACTTTGGCCAATCTTGTCAGAGAAAGTGTTACAAACATGTGACCGCTTGCAATCTCTTACATATAACACAGTATTCATTATATAAACTATGCTCAGGCTCTGGCTTGTCAACCATCTCATCGTCCACTTGTTAATAATGAAAGGAACATAATTCACCCAGATGGCCACTGAGTTGTAAGACGGCAGATTAGGAAAGTATCCACGGCATTTCTCTATAAATAATGTCCTGTGAGTACTGGCTTCTGCTGCTGGGCCCACCTGCTCAAGTGCCCCTGCAATACTGTGGATGCAGTTCCACAAAAAACTTTGTCACTACAACAAAGACAACACAATGGTAAGGCAAAAAGTGTGCGTACGTGTACGTGCGTGTGCATGCGTGTGTACGTGAGTGTGCGTGTGTGTGTGAGTGAGAGAGAAATATTTGGGAACAAGGAGGCAGACAGGCTTCAGTCATCAGCAGGATACAGACAAATGGTAATGGTAAATGGCATTACCCCATTCACACACATCCACTCCTGGGGCAGACAGAGAGGGGGGCTGCCACACAATTGGCGCTCAACCTTCTCCTACCACCACCAAACAGGTGAAATGAATGTGTGTGACTGTGGAGGTGCACAGTCACACACATTCATTTCACCTTCTGTAACTATATTACACTTGACCTATGGCAGGTGCTACTAATGTATTTTGTGGTGTATGTTTAAGTTGTTTTCTTTGACATGTCATGCCCTCAGTTTTGCAAGGTCAACTCTAAGACTTCATATCTTCATGTTGTCAGCAAGTTGTTGAAACATTTGATATATTGTTGACGATACATTTCTGAAGTGACTATACTTCTGAAAAAGTTCTAAAAAATTAGCAGAGATTTTAAAACTGGCATGATGTGTTTGTACTTTCTGGTTTTAGAACCCAAGCAGCAACGTTCTGAATAAACCTTTAACCTTTGTTTTGAGAGACCAGTGAGCAGGCAGTTAAAGTAATCTAACCTGCTGGAGATAAAAGAATGGATAAGTCTCTCTGAATCTGGTTTAGACATTATCCCTTTGACTTTGGAAATGTTTTTAAGGTGATAAAATGCTGATGATGACTCAATGTGAAATGTGAATGTCGAACAACATACTATATGTATGAATTTGACTGAAATACACTTGTGGCAAAATTAGCTCAATTACAAGATTCATTTATAAAATAAAATAAATTCTTAGCAGACATCCTAAGTTCATAAAGAAGGGGCTGACAGGGGTTTGTAGTAGGTAAGTACCAGTTGGTTCTTGCTTTTGAACAATTTGTAAACATTTGACAACTATCTTCCACTTTTGTAGGAATTTCACTTACCCTCTGCCTGTTTTAGCACCAACCAGTGAGCCTGTTGGGCTGTGCGTCGATGACATCAGTGACACCACCATCTCCCTGAAGTGGCGTGCGCCCGAGAGGATCGGTGCAGCTGAACTTGAGGGTTATGGGGTTGAGTACTGCAAGGAGGGAAGTAAGTGGCTGAGCCAACCTGAGCATGCTTTTGATAAGGGCAGATTTTTATACCATGGATTGTGGGTTACTAAATAAAAAATCGACGAGCACTGAGGAAAGGTTTTGAATAAGTAAAGTATGTTCTGTAGGGCTGCTTTTAACAGATTACAGTTCTGATCTGAAGCAATGGACTTGGACACTGTGATTGGTGGTCATAATTTAAAATACAAACATCATACACTGAGATTTAAACATAAACAAACAGGAAAGCATTAACAACAAGCACAAACATTATTTTATTTCAATGTAAAAACATTATTTCCATTAGAAAATGTCCTTTAATAGCAAGGCATTTTGTCACTTCAATTTTAAATAACTAAACAAAAAACTTTCTATTCTTTTCACATTTTCTTCTGTGGCTTAAGTGCTAATATATGATATGTGTTTGCTGCTACAGCTAATGAATGGATACCAGCCTGTCAGGGTTTGACAGACAGGACGTCACTCATTATCAGAGGCCTTAAGACTGGGGACAAGTTGCAGTTTCGTGTTCGGGCCTACAACATGGCTGGGCCCAGCGCCGCTGCCAAGCTGGCTCAGCCTGTCACCATCAGAGAGATAATGCGTCAGTGCATTTGAGACTTTTCTGAGTTTTCTTTTTCTTCTGCCTTTCAGTCTTTTATGTGTATATCCTTTACAGAGCGACCAAAGATTTGGCTTCCCAGATATCTCCGCCAGACTCTCATTAAGAAAGTTGGAGATACTGTCAATTTGGTGATTCCTTTTCAGGTGCAGTATACAAAACAAAATGCTCTCTGTATTGCTCACTAAACTCCATACTTATGAGCATAAACTGATTTTAAGAATAAAAAAGTGACTGAACTTTAAATATAAAACAGTTTAACTGTTATTTTATCAAAATACAAAATAAATTTGAATCCCCTTATCTCATGCAGGGCAAGCCAAGGCCAGTAGTTACATGGACTAAAGATGGAGAGCCACTTACTTCTACATTGGCCAACATAAGAAACAGTGACACAGATTCAATTCTTTTCATTCGTAAGACAGACAGAAAACATTCTGGAAAATATGAACTCCAGGTGCAGATTGAAAATGTAGAAGACAGAGCCACAGTGACACTGCAGATAGTGGGTAAGCACGGCTACAGCTAAAACAACACATCTAAATGACCAGTCAGGACCATTTTTTTATTTTTATTAAATATTGTTTTTTTTCCCCTGTGTAGATCTCCCAGGACCCCCTGAAGCCCTCAAGATTGTGGATATATGGGGCTTTAATGTGGCCCTCGAGTGGAAGCCACCTAAAGACAACGGCAACTGTGACATAACGGGTTACACCATTCAGAAAGCTGACAAGAAGACAATGGTGAGATGCCATGGGAATAACAAATTATATTTTTGTGAAGATTGTAAATATACAGAACAAAAATTTGGGGGGTCCGAAAAACTGTCAGTATCTGTTATTATGTTTGCCTCACGCAGTGCAACACATCTCCTTCATGCATAAAGTTGGTCAGGATGTTGATTGTGGTCTCTTCAATGGCTGTGCAAAGTTGCTGGATATTGGCAGGAACTGGCCATTTTCCCTGTACAGTAAAAACTGGGATTCATTCGTGAAGAGAACACCTCTGCAAAGGGCCAGACGCTATCGAATGTGAGCATTTGCCCACTCAAGTCGGTTACAACAATAAACTGCAGACAGACAGGTTGAGACCTCGATAAGGACGACAAGCATGCAGATGAGTTTTCCTGAGATGGTTTCTGACAGATTGTGCAGAAATTCTTTGGTTATGCCGATTGTTGCAGCAGCTGTCCGGGTGGCTAGGTGGTGGATGTGGAGGTCTTGGGCAGGTGTGGTTACACGTGGACTGCCGATGTAAGGCCGGTTGAATGTACTGTCAAATTCTCTGAAACGCCTTTGGAGATGGCTTATGAGTTTAGCTCATGAAAAATGGTGGCAAATGCAAAAGGGCTGCATTAAATTTTTTGTTATTTTGCCTCACAACTACTTCATCTCATGGATGAAAATGGTGGGACATGTATAAATTTAAAAGGAAGCAAACACAGAAATGAGTAACCTTTGTCAGTTATTGACTATAGTTTTTTGAATGAATGAATAAATACTGTGTGTGTGTGTTGTGTGTATGTACGTGCGTATATATAAATATATATACACACAAGTCATATTTATTTTAAATGTCTCAAAACAATCAAACGCTTGATTAAAATGTCAGTTTAAGCATCTTGTTTTACTCAAAATGATAAAGTGTGTCCAAACATTCACAAACGTAACTATATATACACACACACCATGTGACACCAATCTTAGGAGAGGTGTGTTGGTTTTCTGTAGTAAACTGAGCATACATTTTAGGGATGTATGCTACTTTGAGATGAAGATATTCTTATTTTGTGACTCAGACATATTCTCATCTGTGGGCTTTCATCATGTGTCATGTGCGTTGACAAAAGCCACTATGCGGCACCTCTAGCTGCCAGAGCAGAGGCAGCCAAGAATTTCCTAATCTTATCCCCACAGCCTTGGCCATGTCCCGAATGAGTGCACATTGACGCAGAGCCATTGTTCCTCTGCTCAGTGTGACTCCTGATGCTGTGTTCATGTTTCACCTGACACTTTAATAGATCTCATTAATTTCTCACACAAAAAACATTATCAAGTTACCAATTAAAATGTAGATCAGTCAGTATGTAAATATAGAGCACAGGATATGGACTGGTCTGTCCATCCCTTAAAGTGATTTTTTTTTTCTGCAAGAAATAAAAGAAGAATTTTTACAGTAGTACATGGTTTAGACTCTGTGGCCTTTCTACTTCCCCAAACCAGTGTGTTGAGTATTTTCTACTGTAGGAAATAAATTGTCTCCAAAAGTATCTTATAAAAACCCAAACACAAAATCCTGAACAATCCCTTTCAGGACATTCATAGTTTAACAGAGTTTGTTTTCTGTTGCTATTAAAGTAAATACAAGATCGGAAAACACGCTTCTTATATGTTTTTTTTTTTCAGGAATGGTTTACAGTCTATGAACAGTACAGACGAACCAATTGTGTGGCCTCTGACCTCATCATGGGAAATGAATACATCTTCCGTGCCTATGCTGCCAACCTTGTGGGCATCAGCCCTGAGCCATGCAACACCAAAGACAGCGCTTACATTCAGAAAACAGGTTGGAGATTTTATGGGTTTTTTTGTACATTTAACTAAGTGGATTCTGCTTGAAACTTAAGTCCTTGTCTCTTTAGATATTGCATACAAGCCACCCAACTACAAGGAACATGACTTCTCCGAGGCCCCTAAGTTTACACGCCCTTTAGTCAATCGATCCATTATTGCAGGATACAGTGCCACGCTCAGCTGTGCAGTCAGGGGCATACCAAAGGTCAGTGGTCTACCAACACAACTGTGAGTTAAATATATAAATGAGTAAAAACAGATACCGGTAATGATTTAGACGATACACCTAACCGGTGAGAAAGAAAGCAGTTTGGAAATGAAACTACAGATCATTTACAGCTAGTTCATGTAATCAGTTCAGGCTGCAAAAACTCTCAAGAGTCACTTTAAATATCCACTAACTTTAATGTCTATGCTCCCATCAACACATATAACCAGCAGCATCAAGTGATAAACCATAGTCCCCACTGACATTTGTATCCTCGCTCTTCAGCCTAAAGTCACCTGGTACAAAAACAAGATGGACATTACCAATGAAGCCAAATATCGGATGCTCAGTAAACAAGGCATTTTAACACTGGAGATCCGCAAGCCCTGTCCCTTCGATGGAGGGGTGTATATGTGCAAAGCAGTGAACGAATGTGGAGAGGATACTGTGGAGTGCAAACTGGAGGTTCGCTGTAAGTAAAGAGGCAGAAACATCTTCCCTGTTTTCAGTAATCTTACACATAATGATCTTAAGATGTGTGATAAAACAAATGGGTAAATATAAATCCACAAAAGTAAGAAAAAAATAAACACAATATATTTAAACATTATAAAGTTTTATACCATTTTATGCTACAATATAAGCTGTCTCCTGTAAATTGACCTATTACAAAATATTTTGTCTTATTGTGTGTTATTATTATTTGTGCTAATTCTAACCCTACCCCATCCATCATTGTAAGAAAAAGCATAACCATTTGTTGTCACCCACATCCAGTATCTGAGACAAAATTGCTTACACTTTACAAATTGACCATTTGTTGAATTGCAGCTCAAATTACTAAAGAAGAAAAGAAGTTGTGAAGCCAAGCTGTGGAGGCCATCAATTTCTTCAGTGTTCCCTGCATGTTGTTCTTGAGTCTTTCATACAGTCTGTTGTAGGCGCTGCCATACTGCATCTCTTTTGTTTAGACTTAAGACTTAAGTGTAATATGCTGCCTACAGCTGAAAATGTATTATTATGTATTATTCTTTAAATGACTGTATAAAAATGTAATATTTTATCCTGTTTTTTTTTTGTGTGCACAAAAATGAATGACTTAATTTTCTTCAGTTTTGAACACATTATTTGTTGACTTTGATGCCAAATATGTTAAGAACTGACATATTGAAATGGTCAAGAATTTTGTTTTACTTGTAAACAAAAAAAATTGTTTGTCTAATGCAGCCACACCTTTTGAAACAACAACAAAAAAAAATCCACAAATATTTCATGATGTGACACATAATGTATGAGTTAATGTGTAATATTTTAAGGGTGTCACAAAACGTTTTCCCACCACTGTATGCTGTAGCTACAACAGAAAATGCTAAGGGCATGTCACTGATACTCAGAAGTCCTTTGGAGTTGTCAAGGGCTTAGTTTTATTGTAACAAAGCCTCAACAGAGCCAAAGGTGTGAGGAATGTGTCTAATGTGCACGCCACAGAGTGAGTGGAGGGGTGTAAATAGCTCGGAGGTGAAACACATGGTGGGTTTCATCAAGCAGAAGCTTCACTATCACTCAGCACTTCCTTCTTTGATGCCGCACATGTAAATATTTCTCATACCCACTCAACATACAGCTGCAAAGGATCCTGTAGGCCTTGTACATGTCCAATGACTGCTAATAACACACATATAGTCAGAGTATCACAGTGCCTCTATGTTTACAGGTGTTTTGACACGGGGTATCACTAAAATCCACAAGGCTACAAGGTTCATGGGCTCATCAAGTTTCATAGCTGCTTCTTAATGCAGTCTGCAGAGGTTATTTTTCACTCATCGCCACATTAGAGCCCACTGTGTGAGGAAAAAAGGCTGGCAGTAAGGACTGGGATGAAAGGACACTCCACTAAATGGTATAAAACAAGACATAATTTACTTGGCCATGGTAATCACATGGCAATAAAGTCAATATAGTAGTAATATAGTCAATTTGTAGGTGCTACTTCCTACATTATGGCCTGTTAGAGTATATAAGTAAATATCCAAATAAAAATATAATTTTCATTATAAAGTTAGATGATGCTACACTCGGGAGTTAGACACACGAGTGTCCCTCGTCTAAATAGGCCTACAGTATTTTCATCTACACTAAACAAAGGGTTTATAGTCATTCATTCATTTTCTACCGCTTTGTCCCGTTAGGGGTCACGGGGGACTGGAGCCTATCCCAGCAGCTTTGGGCCAGAGGCGGGGTACACCCTGGACAGTGGCCAGTTAGTCGCAGGGCTGACATTTAGAGACAGACAACCATTCACTCACACATTCATTCACTAGGGACACTTTAGAGTTGCTGATCAACCTGTACATACATGTCTTTGGACGGTGGGAGGAAGCCGGAGTACCCGGAGAGAACCCACAGTAACACGCGGAGGACATGCAGACTCCTCACAGAAAGACTGGAGACGGCCGGGTTTTGAACTCACAACCTTCTTACTGTAAGGCAGGAGTGCTAACCACTCTGCCACGTGCACCCCTAGCGTTTATACTGTAAATGATTTTATTTATTCACAATTCATTTTGATTGATGTATTTTATTGTTTTATTCACAATTTGTAAGAATTATTTTTCTAAGAACAGCATAAAACAACTGGGGGAAATCTGTCATGAAAACAAAAAAAAATGCTTAATTTGAACTGAATTTAAGTAAAATATTTTATACTTTATATTATTCTATCTATAAAAGACAAAACAATAATTCATAGTTTATAGTTTGGTTAAAAGAAATATCACAGTATACAGTACAAATAGATTCCTCCCACAATCTGAATTTAAACAATGTACAATGTATGAAAAGCCGTGAAGACAAAGCGCCGCTGGTAGCCTCTACAGTTATGGAGGTAGCTTCCTTAATTAGCATCCCATTTTTTACTACATTTTCCTGTCAAAATTTATAAACAATTAACATAAAAATGTGTACATTTTCACCAAGGGATACAAACAATCACCTTTTAATTGAAAATACACAACCAGTCAAGATAAGGCCTGCAAAAAGCAGGCATATTTAAGCAATGCATCGTTAGGGCATAAAATGTATCAATCAAAGAATAAAAACAACGTCACACGTTGCCTAAATTCCTGAGCACTCACACGATGTGCACTTGTGGATACATGCTTCGAGGGTGTATCCACTTTAATGTGTACAGTCATGCTCCACAAACACCAGCCAAACCCTCGTCACACTGCCGCTCAGCTCCCAGGGCGGAGAGAGGTCTACACTTAAAACAGCACAAACAGGCCCTAGGAAAGGCAGACAATGTAAATACATAAAGCAGTATGTTTTATAAAATGTACATCTGTTTTGTATCTGATCAAATCATTTAGTGGGTTATTTTCAAACTACACAGATGCACAGAAGTTTTCTGAAGTAACACATATGTATATATGAAGAATAATCTGCCACTTTCCAATTAGATGAGTTCATGAAATGCATTTTGGCACTGCTTAAGTACCTTCTTTTTCGACCCAGCTGCTTGCCAGTCTGGTGCACATCAAGAAGAAGAACAGGAAGACTGGGATTACATGCCATGTTTAACTTGGACAGTATTTGTAAATTTTATTTTTTGCTTAGTCAAATTCTGTTCAATGTTAAATGTTTTCAATTAGCATAACCCGTACAGGAAAATTTAAAACCTAAAAAATATCAACAGCTTGAAAGGATAAGACTGGATTGAACCTGAGTGTTTTATATTTAATTCCTAGACACTGTTGCCATTTGTGGAATTCTGCTGCTTAAACAATAAATAACAACCCCTCGACCCTGCGAGTCCAGCTGCAGCTGAAACAGTGATATCTGCTACTTTAATCACATTCTTAGTCTTGGTTACATCAAACGAGGAGGTGTTTATTTCACAGAGACTGGCTTGGATCTAAATCATTCTTATGCTGATTAGAATCACAGGCAGACACAAGTTATTACTGTAGTTACAGTATCCTCCACTGGTGTGAAGAAGACCACCTCAAATTACATTCACACACAAACCTAATTAAATGATACATGTGCTACATTTCACTTATAAAAATCAAAAATGTATATAAAATTTACATGTGGGCGAAAAAGCTTAGGAATCAACAAGATGCATAAAAATAAAAACCTTTTTAAAAGCTTATAAAACACAACTAAGACAAACATCCTTAGAACATTAACTGAGACTGTCGACATGAGATCCAAGAGGCAGGCACTGTGGCAACACATTTCACTGCTTTTGTAACGTGATGTTTCTGGCTAGACCAAAACGTGGAAAAAACATTAAATGTCTGTAATTCCACAGCACATTGAGTTCCCTTTAAATAATTGGTTGCATCTTTGTTCATGTAGTACAGATCTAAGTGCTTGCTGTCTTTTTGCATGGTAGTTGGCACATTTAGTTTGTTACAAAAATGTCTATGTTCTCTGTAGCAGACTTTCACGAGACACGTCAGTCCTTGACTCGAGGTATGTTGTATGAGTAGTGTACGAGAGGCAGGCCTCTGCTCTGACAGAAGCAGGCCCTGCCACAGGCCTGGACCTGGTCCGAGCTGTCCGACACAAACGAGTCCCCCTCGTCTGCATATTCTGACTGGGCCAAGGGTGTGCCACTGTCTGCCCAAAAGCCCTCCGAGCGCTGGGACACAGCAGCCCCTGCTAAAAGGGTGGGACAGCTATGAGACTTCACCAAGTGTCTGCACAAAGAGGCGCTCGAGGGGCAGGTCCGGGCGTGTAGTGCCGCCTCACACTGCTCACAAACCAGAGTCTCTCCACAGAGCTGCGCGTATATTCCACATTCAGAGCCCAGAGTGGACGAGCCTCTGTCTGTCAGCTCCGAGCTGCCTCCGCCATCGTCGCAGTGGCTCTCAGCACTGACCTTAACTTCCCTGGACCCCCCTCTGAGGCCGCGCAGCCTAGTCCAGTCCTCCCTGAAGGCTGGGCTGAAGAAGACATAGAGCACAGGGTTCAGACATGCAGGCAGCGGGAAGAAGATCAGAGTGACAGACTTGGCGATCTCTGGACCCCCAGCGGAGCCTGTGAGGAGAGGGGCAAAGGAGAAGGCTGCTACGGGGCAGAAGAAGATACAGTTGGTGAAAATGAGCCAGGCAACATGGCGTAGGGAACCAGACTGCTCTGGGTCAGCCAGCTCCACTCGGCCAAGGTGGCAGTACAGCTGTGTGTACACGGCTGCAGTGAAGAGGTATGCCAGCGCATTGAGCAGGACCAGCACCACTGTGACGCTCAAAGCTGGGCTCTCGATGCCAGCAAATGGCAGGCAGAGAGGAGAGGCCGACTGGTCTCTGGTGGTCAGAAGGGGCAGACAGGCTCCAGCAGCAGCTAGCAGAGCCAGGAGCCCCGCTGCTAGACCGAAACGTCGATTCCCTCTCCAACACCCACCATGAGAGCTGTTCCTCCTGGGGGACAACATGACTTTACCCAGGATCACCCGTACAGCCACACTTCGCTCCACTGCAGCCAGCGACAGTAACAAAATTGCCCACTCGGAAGAGAAGACAGCCAGGGCTCCTGTGATTTGGCAGCTGGGACCCATCTCCCACCAAACCCCAAACTCAGCGAATGAACCCCAAGTGGCGAGGTCCAGAACTGTCAGTACTCCCACGTATAGCCCCGTGAGCAGGTTGGCCAGGGCCAGCAGTCCCATGAGCAGTCGGGCCGGAGGGAGGGACGCCGGGATGGAGTGGGAATGTCTTGCAGTTCGGTGAGTGGGTCCGAATGTGGCAACAAGCACCAAGCTGTTAAAGACCAGCGACACCAGGCAGATGAACCACACAGTCAGACGAATCATCCAGTTCCCCAGCAAGTGCTCACATGGTTTAAAGGCTCCTAAAAAGTACATGATCACTTGGTGAATGCATTAGTTTTTTTATTCTGTCAAATCAATAACATAGCTACAAAGAACAAATGTTATAGGTTTTAATTCTTACCTGGTGAAGGAGAACAATGCATTATCAGTGAGATTCTTTCCGCTTCATCACCACCTGCAATAAAAATAGACATTTTGTATAAAGAAGACTTAGACTAAAGATCTGAAAAGCAAAAGACAACTTATGGCATGTCATGATTTGTGTTTTTTTGTTTAAATGTATTTAATTGTTTTGAGAAGATGGAGCAGAGAGTGCAGCATTTGCACCTGTGGATTTCTTTGCTTCATTTTCCTCTGGATTGGCCGTTGAGTCACATCCGACAAAAGCACAGCACTGGTAGGCGTAGGGCACCGAGATGGATCTACAAAAACACAATAATTATTCAGAAGGACAAGAGCAAACATCCTGTCGAGCTCCAGTATCAACAACACAGATGGTCCCAGATCTACCACATCAGGGAAAACATAAACATAATGGCTTTTCCACAGATATTTATTCATTTAGAAGTTTTCTGCTGGATTTAGCCTGTCATTAGCCTGCATTTCTCATTACGAATCAAGGTTCTTCAGTTGAAAAACACAAACATTTATCGTGATTGTTATTATATTTGGTTAATAACATGTTTAGCATTTGGTTCATATGAGGCTATCGCAGAAGTTTTGACGTCTCACCTCAGTTTGGGAAGAGTTTTTGCAGGCAGCACATTTTTCATCTGTGGGTTCCCGGACAGTTTGAGCTGACTTAAAGCACTAAGTCCACTCGTCGGGATCACGGTCAAAGAGTTCATGCTCAGGTCTCTGCAAAAATCATTTGACAAACATTATTTTAGAGTTCACTAAAACGGTATTCAAACCAATGGAGTAGAGGTCTCAAGTGGAAAAACAATTCCTTCACACGTCGTCATAATTATAACAGTAGAATTTTCAGGTAATACTCACAGGTTGGTAAGTGCTGACAGCGTGAGGAAAGCATCTTTGTGGATAACTCGGATTTCATTCCTACTCAGGTCTCTGTAAATAAATACACAGAGCTTATAATCAGACTTGTAAACATTTCTGACTGTGGTGTGCATGTGATAGTTGACTCACAGCAAACGGAGAGCAGAAAGCCCTTGAAAAGTGTATCTGTCAATCTGCTCAATATAGTTGTGCTGAAAGCTTCTGCAAAAATACAAACAAACAAAAAAAACTTGACACAAACAAATGGATTCATTCCCTGTCTTTTGAATGGCTCTGTCTTACTTAATTGTCAGTATTGTCAGTGATTTGTATTTACTCACATCTCCTGGAGTCGGATGCACCCCTGGAGAGAAGGTAACTCCACAATGTCGTTGTAGGACAGGTCTCTGTTGCACAAAAATACACAATAGGGTAGCATTAAATCAAGTTACTGTTCAATTTACCAACACACTGTCAAAGTCCAACTGTGCTTGTTAAATACACATTGTGGATCCTAATCTTGTTCCAGGGTGTTTACTGTTTGCTTGTGTTTTCATTGATTGGTCACATCAAGTGTTGTGGGTTTCTAGCTTTGCCTGTTACTTCCAAAGCTCTGTGTGAATGAGAAACTCAAGTGAAAATTAGTGGCTACTATTCAATAGTGCATTTGATTTATAGAAAATTTTACAATGTTTTTTAGAAATCAGATCCCGCACCTCCCAAATGTTTTCATGTTGGATGTTTGAATCTACAGCTACATGGCTTGGATTTTTCTTTAATGATTCTAAATTATAAACGTATGGATGCACTGCACGAGTAACTAATAGACAAATTTTTCTGCATAAATGTATGTACAGTTTTAACTTTTATTTATTTGTTTAAGGTTTAAGGACAAGTATGCTCCATTCATTATGTCACATACTGCAGATTTTCTAGCCGAGGCTAATTTGCGACGCTTGTCCCTAAAAGGGCTTTTACAACAAACAACAGACAAATATAATCACAATTTACAAAGTCTAAAACACAATAAAAAAAAAGTTGACAGAGATCAGCTATGGTCAAAAAAACTGAAGTCTCTTTAAAAAAAAAAAATCAGAAAAAAATTAAGTTCATATTTAAAATGACTCCAGTCAAGGACAAAACAGCTTTTGAATTTTACAAAAACCAAAGACCACAGCAGGTTGCATTAATAACAATCTGAGAAGCAGACTAAAAACCTAGTATTAATTAGTCATTATTATTAATTAATACATTTTTTATTGCCAACGAGGGCTGTAATTTGACCATATGCATTCTTGAGAGCGACTGCTGAATGTGTTTATATTTTATAATAACTAGTAATGTGATTGATAAACATTTGTATAATGTTAAAGAAAGAACAAGGTTTCTTACAAAGTCCTAAGAAGCTTGAGGTCATCACACAGATCAGCAGGGATGGTCGAAATTTTGGTCCCTGACAGGGTTCTGGAAATTAAAAAAAATAAATAGTTTAATTCTTAGATAAATGTAAAAAGAACTAAAGCTGTGTACTGCTACTCACAGGCTCTCCAGATTGTTGGTGTTTGTGAGGACTGGGAAGTCCTTCATCATGCTGGCCCCACGCAGCATCCTACATGGTGACAAACATTACCACTGAGATGTTACACAATGTTGATTCACATTTCAGGGTTCAGTATATTCAGGATGTCACTGCTGTGGGACTTACAGGGAGTGAAGGTCAGAGAGATTTTGAAAAGCCGAAGCTCCCACAGACGACAGAGGGTTGTCATACAAATGTCTGTGGACAGAAGAGAGGCAAACGACTGTAATGATGTAATGAACAGGGCTAAAAAAGACACATCTGGACATTTGTCTGGTCTTAGATGGATCTGGAGTTGTAGACCATACTAATGGAGACCAAGTTAACACTACTTCTACTGAGTCAAAAATAACCAAGATAGGATGAGACTGACTTTAGACCAAGACCACTAAATAATACACAGCGTTGGATATCCTTTAAGTCTCAAGGGAAGTATTGGTTATAAGCGCTATAAGACTACTTAGAGTAGTGTCTTACGTCAGTTTACAGAAATGGGAGCAGACAGGTATTTGTACATGTTCTAGTTATTAGTGCAGTCTGTCTATTTCTAGCAGTATTAGTGGATCAGTGGGGGAGTTTGACCTTACATGGTTCGTAGCAGGGGGTTGTTATGGAAGGCCCCTTCAGGTATGGAAGCAATGTCGTTGCTGTGAAAGCCACTGTGGGGAGAAGGTCAAACAGACATCAAGTATTTTTGCTGAACATGAACTTACAGCTGTAAAGACCATCTTCACTATAGCTACACTATAATAAATAGCCTATCAAACAAAATCATTACAAAGAATCATCACAGAAACAAAAAGTAGGATGTAATTTTATGTTTTCACACTTTTGTTATACAATAGTAAACATGTCACAGTTCAATATTATAGATGCTTCTTGGACACAGATACCTGGAGTCTGCTAAACATAAGGCTGCAGTCATTTCCAAATAATGAAGGCAATTGTTTGGCAATTTTTGTATTCACTGACAGCCCCGTCTTTATACTGAGCTGAGAAAACTGGTATCTGACCTTAGTCTCATTACAAAATGTTCCCCCTCGGGGGAGCTGAAGCGGGATGATACTCACAGTTCTTTCAGCTTGGGCAGGGCCTCTATCGCTTTGGGAAAAGCCATCAGGTTATTGAAGTTAAGATCGCTGCAGAGATAATAGGAACAGGAAGTCAATCATTTTTGGATACTTACATGACATACACAGTATGGCATAATCACCTTCTATGACTTACTAAGCAATGTTAAATTATACGCGAAACACTAAAGTCACTGAGTCAGTGCACCATAATAATAATAATAAGACAAACATTAGAAAATGCCACTATATCTATATTATAGGTGTTATACACAAATAGATGGTGTAACAGACTAATAAGTAAGAAAAGCTATCAAGAGCCAGACACTGACTAATAGCTTTTAAAAAATTGAAAATTTATCTGAATATAACATTTTAAAGACAACTGGCCACAACCTTGTTTTGTAATTTTATAATGTGTTTTATTTTTTCAGCTGTCAGCCAGCATCATCTACAGAGACAACCGAGATGTTTTTGTCCAGTTAAGATAATATGTACTGAAATAGATGTTAATGTCATTAAACTATGTTCAAATTAAAGTTTTTTTTAGCATCCATTATTTAACTTTGTATAAAAAAGTAACCGAATTTGTAATTTCTGTGGAAATGTAGGGGCTAGGTTTATAATAACCTTCAATATTATGTAAGCTGTGTGAAATGTCAGGTCAGTTATTTGAGATTAGAATGATGTCCTATTTTGAAATCATGGCAATAAAGAAGACTGAAGCAAAGGTAGAGGGGCATTACTTAAGACGGTGACAGAGGCAGACTATTTACAGCAGGAGGAAGTGAAGAGTGGGAGGGCAGAGCTGATAAGCATCATGTACTTTGCCCTATTTATTCTAGAGCAATTAAAAAAGACGGAAGTGGACACAATGATGTCTTGAGGACTGGCGCAGAGGTGGGTGGGGAGCTGTTAATGTACACAAACACACAATCAGACACATTATACGCTGCACAACTGCTACTTACAGCGTCTCCAGATTCACCAGGCCAGCAAAACAGTTCTCGCCTATTTCTTTAATTCGGTTGTTATGAAGATGTCTGGAAAAAGACAAGCATTTCCCCCTTTAAGTTAAATATGCATGTTTTAATTTTGTTAACAATGCTACTGTACAATTCAGCTAAGGTTTGTCGCTTTAGTGTTCATTTTTAATGGGGCAGAGTGGTTGATAAATCAGGTGTGTGCACAGCCTGTGTACACGCAGAGGGCTTTTTGTCTAATAGATCCAAGGCTTTTCTTCCTGTTTATCCTGGAGTGTTTACACCAGCCCTGAAGCAATACCACTCAATGTGCTCATCTCTGTTTATGTGTGTATGAATGTATATGGAAGCCATACAAAAGTTTGGGACCTATTGCTCAGATGCATAGTACACCATATAATTATTCCTGCTGTGGCTCATTTTAAATAAAATATCATGTAAATGATTTTATATGACAGTGTGTGGGAACACCTTATAAAATGTTATTTATATTAGGGCCACATAGTATAATCCTGTTTTTATTAAAAGTAGATGGATTTTAATGGAAATGTACAGTATAAAAGGGATAATGTAAAATTGTATGTAAAATATCAGCTTTACTTAATTTAGGAAGCATTATAACTACAAAAGTTATAAATATTTTAAATGTAAATGTAATGTGTCTTAGAGAGTTAATATATTAACCAGAAATCTCCTGAAGTCTAATAACACAGCTGTGTGGTGCACTAGAGTTCATGTGTAGGTTTTACCTGGAGAAATATTTAATGCTCAATGACTTTGACTCCCTCTAAACTCCCTCAGGTCATTTTTGTAAACATAAAATGTTCTGACAGTGTGCCTCTTTAATTAAGGTCTAAGAAACTATACCAGCAGGTTGGTCCTGCTGAGTTATTTATTATATAGGCCTGTGAGGGCCACTATTTAGGCCATTCCAGGGGGTGTTCGCTTTAATTAATCTGACACTGCATACTACTAAAACTCTAACACTGTGGGTGCTACAGGCTGTGCCAAACATCTTAAAATGGAGCAATTTATTACTGGAAAACAAAAACAATTAAAATTACACTCTGTAACTGCGAACAAAAAAAAACAGGGCTTTGAACTCATTAAAATAAGTCTAAAAGTCTCTAACGTGAAAAAGGAACACTACACACACCTGATATATAGAAAACACATTGAGCCATGTGAGTTTTGTCTTGATCTTGATCCTAATCTTGAATCTGTGTCTTTATTTTCCACAAGATGTAATAATCTAATTAAAACTCATTATTTGTCTCATTTAGTGAGATGAAAGGTTGAATGGTAGCTTGTCAGCAGCACTTTCATTTTAACAAAGCCATTAAAACAGTGATTTGATGAGACTTACAGCACAACTAGACTGGTAAGGTTAGCAAAGGCGTTGTCTGGTATGTGTGAGATGCGGTTCAGCGCCAGCGTCAGTGCCTGAAGATTAGCCTGGTGTCTTAGAGAGTTGACTGGGACCTTGGTCAGATTGTTGTCGTCCAACCAAAGATGGCGGAGCTGCTGAAGGCCTTCAAAACTATTGTCTGGAACAATGGTAATGTGGTTTGCATCCAGACGACTGCAGGAAAGAAGACGTGTAAGCAAATTTTGAAAAATATGTAACATTTAAGAGACAACAAACACACACAATTTCAACTTGGGTTCAATCACAAATCTTTTATGATATACAATTCTTTCTTGTACTAACCAGTCTGCTTCAGTTGCGCAATTATTGCAGCCAGGCACTTTTGTCTGAAACATCTATTTTTATGTACAAAAATGACAAACGTAGATACCTACAATTATCTCTAACCCTAACCATTCTGAGGACGTTGGTATACTCATTACATAGTTGGCAGATTTCCAGAAGAGTGGCACGTAATACATTTAATTACAGCTGGAGGTGTGTGTATTTGACTGTTTCCCACGGTAAATATTGTATTATAAACAAACTTGAAAAATAGAGTAATCCAATATTCAATATAAGTCACACTGACTGAATACTGTACCAAACTCTTGTTTCTATTAGTTGACAATATGTTACGTGCTCTGGATTGATCACATTGAGCTTTGAATGCAACATTATTTTTGCAGTATTGTGAATGTATAATGACGCATTCCACCATCAATGTAGTGTTTTCTCCAACTGTGCTTCTTCTCATACTCCCTCAAAATTCCTCAAGTGTCTGGGCTGGAAGAAAAACAGTCTTGATTGACATTTAGCGAACAGTTTTTTTTCCTTGGGTTATCCAAAGAATATTACTTGAGCTAGTGACATGAAACCTTCACAGAGAAAAGACATCTGTTCAAAGCAGAAGAGTGAGGGGAAGTGAAGGACACAGGGAGAGATATAACCGGGTGGTAATGGCAGAGAGCAGGATTTTCTACACGTTTCTCCAGCTGGATCTATTTCTCTATTAGCTCTAAAAGCAAGAAGTAGCATAAGCCTTGTACAGCCAATGCGTGGAAATGCTCTGAGGTAGAGAAAGGCAATGAAGTGCTTAGGTACCTTAATTTATAAGCCATTACAGTAACAATTATAGATTCAAAGCTATGGCTGCCTTGCCCTCAGCCAACTCATTCACACACTGTTTATCCCTGATTATTAAAACACAGTCATTGTATCTCAGCAGCAATCAAAGTTGAGTTTTTCCTAACACACAAGATGCAGGATGGAAAGACCCACTTGAAAAATTACACTTGAAGCTCACAAAACACTGACTGCGTGTCAGTGACTTACAGAGACTGGAGAGAATGAAGGGTCTTCAGGGCGGCACTTGGCACAGTCTTTAGTTGATTATTTTGGAGCATCCTCAGGTGGAAAGCAAAAAAAGATAAATATTAAACCTAAAATGAATTCATTTAATGACTACTTATACCAAATATCATAAACAGTAACCTACGCTTGTTTGGTTCTATTCTAAGCATATCCTATGTTGGTGAAGAAAAATTACTTATCAGTGAATGGCACTGATAAGTAACTACACCATTTGACTGGTGTAGCTCTATACAAGGTTTCAAAGAGTCAACAGAGTGCTACTGTATGTGTTGTTATTTGAACTTAATAATTAATAATTAATAACAAATATTTACATTGTTTGTAGTTCTCTATAACAGAAGATATAGTGTTATATTTATATATAAATACACTACCAGTCAAAGGTTTGGACACACTTTGTGTGTGCATATATATATATATATATATATATTATATATATATATATATATATATATATATATATATATATATATATATATATATATATATATATATATATATATATATATATATATATATATATATATATATATATATATATATATATATATATTATATTATATATATAATATATATAATATATATATATATATATATATATATATATATATTATATATATATATATATATATATATATATATATATATATATATATATATATATATATATATATATATATATATATATATATATATATAGTTGCTTGGCATTACAGCTTACGGCACCAAAGTGTTAGGCACACTTTAGGACAATATTTATTCTCGCCCTCTGAGTGGAAAATTTCACATCGACGGACGAAGTGGCGACGGGGAGGGTGTGCGCTTACAGGACTTTGAGCTGATGGAGTCCAGACAGGGCATCAGGGTGGATGTATGACAGGTCATTTCCCGCAAGTCGCCTGAAAGACAGAGAGAATCACATTTATAGCTTACACTGAAATGTTTAAAAGCAATTTTCTTTTCCTAATAAAAACAAATTCAAGTATTTCTTTTCACATCACTTAAGATAAGGTTACCACTCTCTGGCTGAACACTGAGCCTGGGGTGTCAAAGACATGTGCGTTTGCCATGGCCTGTTGTCACTTCGTCTATCACCTACAAGAGATTAGGCTTGGTTCTGAACAGCCCCTCCTCATATCAACTTCTGACCTTCTCAAACATTCAGAGATCTCTGGGGAGAAATAAAACTAAGAAACCACGTCTCTTTGGCGGATATGATTTTAATCTTGTTATTTTTTTGCACATTAGATATTTAAAGTGGAGGGAACATCCCCCTTTCCTGCTGGGAAGAGGAAGTGTATAGGAAACCGTGGTGTAAATAAGCATGGGACAAGCTGAGCGGAGCACATATCCCGAGTATATTATCTGGCCTGGGAGATTAGCAACAGATTTATCACTCTGCAACTTGAGTCGGGCTGAATTCCCTGCAACGAGAGCTGCTGGGTGTGAGCCTGAGAATAAGGGCTCTGAGCATTTGGAGTCCAGATGCCCTTCATGACGACTAAGTTTTGTCAGTACAGGTATATTCAAAACTACAGAGCTCCAAAGAGGACATTAAAAAAATAAAAATAAATACAAGGCTGCTAATTTCTTCATTTGCAAGGCCACAAATTTAGTTTTACGTTGCCTTGTGATAAAGCCAAAAAGATGTGAGATCCCAAGACAATTCCAAAGCAAGTGCTATCAAAATATCTCTGTTGTTCATTCCCAACACTGAGTAATGCTTGATTACAATAGTCTCTGTTCATAGTTTCAATCAACAAGTGATTTTTTTAATGGGGCTCCATACAAAACATATCTGTCATTAACTAACTAAACACAGGACAAATGAAAAAATGCAATGTCAGTGTTAATGTCAGTCAAATAAACTGACAATGGGCTCCAGAAGCTGCAAGAGTTGGCAGGCAGAGTTTGCGTATCTCTCATGTAATTTCTTGAGGTAAGTCCGAGTGACAGAAAAGTTTTTGGCCAGCTGTGTCACATTTGCAAGAAGGAGTTAAAACTGTACAGTACAATGTTTTTTTTACCAGCAATGATTATGCAAATGGATGACACACCTATGAACAGTTGGCAGTTAACAAATGTAACTACAGCTACTCTAAGCATATTATTATGGGTTTATAAGTTGTGAAAGTACCGTCTTAAGTATTTGCTCAACCAACTTGTATTCTGTACTCGCTGTATGATTTCAGGTTTTTGCATTTAAGAAGTAAAAGAAAAACCTAAAATTAAAACATTTGCTTATCAAAGTGCAGCATTTGTTGTTGTTTTAAGCATGAGGCCTTTTTGGCAGATGTTGTCGTGACAACTATATAAGGGCCATAAATCAAGCTGTCGAATCCCAAGTGACATAAATCTTGCCTGGAGCTGTTGAATCATGTTTGTTTCTCTCTAGCCAATAATGTTGCAATGTTGATATGACCTAAGTCGTTGGGAACTTAAATAACCCACAGACTGAAGCCATTGTCACACGCTACTAAAGATTCAGCCATGTTAATGTGGTTTTACAAATCACTGATGGAGCACTGACAACATAAAGATGCTCCCCACCTCCTGCATCTTTCAACATATTCAGTGCATGTCCCCTCAGGGATTGACGAGGCCCGAAGAATGCACTAAATCTCACTGAGGAAAGGCAAAATCCTCTTCTTGTGCAACACCACTCCCACATCTACCTTTGTCAAAAATGAAAGCACAAAGAGCCCTGCAGTGGCTCAGGACAGCTGCATCTGGTGAATCTATCTTGTTTTACTGTAGCAAACTGTTTGTAAAACTACTGCCATAGAACAAAACATTTATTAAATACTTGAACAAAGATAGATTTTTTTTTTTTACAATGCAATATAAGGATATATGGAAAAATGGATTTATAATTGACGCTAATGTAATAAACAAAAAGGAGGACATTAAGCAAATGAGACCAAATCTTTTTTGGTTTATCTTCAGAATAATAATTACTCATTAATTAATGTAACAAGTATTGTTTAGTATTTTTGTTCTTAATCTATTGTCTTGCTGGTTTTCCTGACAACGTGGAGTAGTTGTTTGTAAGCCTTGATTAATTAGTTGATTAAATAGAAATATAAACCTACTGAAAACAAAAATGACATAATGCAAAGATGAATTGTTATTAATAAGTTATAAATGACGTGCAAAAACAAATATTCAGTAACTGCCTACTATAAAGCCCTAGCCCAGATGTCACACTTTCAACCAACTGATTTATTGGTCACAGGTAAGTTTCAAGAAAATAAACAAACTGCAGAGGAGCCAGAGAACAGCTGTCATCACGTCTGCCGAGCTTTGTTGTGCCTTTGGCAAGGAATAAAGAGAGCAGAGGGGAGTTGCGTGACTATGAAGGAGAGTATATTCCTTCCTTGTGTTCGTTTGTGTCTTATAAGAGACGTCCTGCTCACTTTTCTCTCACTGATCTGTCTCTGTCAAGTCTTTCTTTGCCTCTCTCTGCCCCCAGGCCCATGCTCCGGTTCACTGACACTGCGGCAGCTCTTTAACAAAAAAAGTCATCTACTAAAGTTCACCGAGACCAGCTTGCAAATTTATTCACAGAAAATAGAAAATGCACACTTAAAACATGACGTCAATAACAATTTTCAAAAACACCACGGAGACATATTTGTCATATCATTAATTTTTAGTGTTTTTATTTTACCATGCCTACTTTTTACAAAATAAAATCGATTTGGGGCTGGACAGAAGTTGGCAAAGGACCTGTTTTGGCCCATGCGCCTTGCATTTAACATGCATGATCTAAGGCCAGAGAAAAGCTGGGTGGGTTTGGGTGTTTTATTTATTTTTATTTTTTTTTTGCCCTGTTGCCACAGAAACCATTGTTTTGCCTTCTTCCTTCCTGCCTTGCATTCCTCCACACAATGTGCTGAAAAGAGAATTGCCTTTTGACAAAGCAGATTGGAGTAATGCATGAAAAGAAGAGGGTGAAGTCTCTGCCGGCTGAAAGATGCACAAGGGCTTAAAAAAACAAGGCCACAAAGACCTGCTGGTCATTCTCTTGGCTGCGTGTTACCTGATATCAGGTAGACAGATTTTATCATGCACAGTGCGCCAGACAGCAGAGTATTTAAAGAGCAAAGAAATAACAACCCCACACTGAGATTAGATGTGTCCCGCTCAACAAGGCCCCACAGCAGAGACGTTGTTGTTGCCACCCTGTTAATCCCTTAAAAGCACAAATGACTGGAGCTTTAATATGTGTTGTCTCGCCTCACCTTTTTTTGATGGAGCCTAAGTGCGCCTTTTATAACTGCTGCATTTCATGAATGGTGAGTGATTTTTTTTCCAAATGCAGCCCTTAACCTACCTGCAGCTCAGAGGAAGGGCAAGTTTTGTGTCTATATGTTTTAGTAAGAACCTGCCAGGTGCATATCTTGCAGCAAAGTCGTTATCTCAACATTGTACAAAGTAAATATTTCATTAACCAAAAGGGCATGTACTCACAGTTCCTCCAGATATGGGAAGTTCTTGAAGACAAGGGCTGGAAGTTCAGTGATGTTGTTCATGCTTAGGTCACTGTGGAAATAAACAGAAGCAGTCAGAAACAAATATTATCTGCATCAGTTTGTTCAAAGATTCATGGACATTCATTTGTTTATCAAATGATGTATTAACACAATTAGTGAGATTTCTTTATTTAATGTTTTCAAACAGCATAGTTGTTGATATACTTCATATCAGGCATTTTGATTGTGCCTGCATAACTGTAACCTCAACAAAAACGCTATAAAAGGCCCTGTTTAGCCTCAGGGATCTTCATTTTTCAACTTCAAGTAAAGATAGGCATGTTGCAGCTTGAAAAAATATGCTCACAAGACTTGATTGTGCTTCCCCACCAAAGCTAATAGGAGCATTTTACATAGCACCTCATGATAGTAATATTAACAAAGAGTAGTTTTTCTTTTACAAAAGCAGCTGTAAATGTACAAAAGACGTGCTAATCTGTGTCACATGTAATTGTCTATGTTTTTTCACACACTTGTAGACTAGCGTGGCTCCTATAGTGGCTGGTTAATGAAAATTAGACCTGTGCAAATGTAGAATTTGTGTTTGTGTAGTGCAACCATGGGTCAATTATAAGCCAGGTTTTAAAAAAGTGCTACAGTATGATACGACCCTGATGCCCTGAAGAAGCCTGTTTTTTGCTGTGTGAACAGTGTGCACAGCTCTGCCATACAACCGTCACAATTTGTGTTTA
Source organism: Neodontobutis hainanensis (assembly GCA_024349245.1). NCBI lineage: Eukaryota > Metazoa > Chordata > Actinopteri > Gobiiformes > Odontobutidae > Neodontobutis > Neodontobutis hainanensis. The sequence goes on along the minus strand of JALDNG010000002.1, from coordinate 2,763,319 downwards.
TATGAGATAATATATGAAGCAAACATTTTACAACAATATGGAAGCGAGTGAAATTGTCACTGTACTACTACTTACTACTTATTTGTACCCCTTTTGACAATAGAAACACCTTGCGTGCCGTACTGAAGCCACCTGTCTACAGTCTAGGTTTTTTCCAAGTAGTTTTCAGACATCCATTTTTTCCCTACTGTTGTCATTTCTGTGGTGCCTTCAAAGCTCCTGCACATAACCCAACTGTGATCCTTGAGGTGCATTCATTCTTGAGGCGCTCCACAACAGACACATACAACATAAAAGCAGGGATACACATGTTCTATTGTTATTGTCCTTATCCTGATTAAGATGATTTAAACACCAAAAGCAGTGACATGTACAGTTTAAGTTTGAATAAACATCAGAAATAAAGAGACTGCCGAGCACCCCCCACCTCCCCAATGGGCCATCTTGAATTTCACTGCCAGATCGCTCTAGGACCTGGAGTGTGGGCCCCTTGAATCCAGTCAGGATCATATTGCCCTTCCTCTGCAGTCCCCACTACACACACCCACAGAAGCCTTAAAAGGTGGGTCCTGACAGACCCTCATCATCTCAACGACCCCTGTCCCATCTCCACTTACCTGGTTATCCAATTACTTTATGCACTGTGCAGCTAAACAACACTTCAATCAACATCCACCCACTCCGTTGCTTTTTTTCCCCAACCAGACAACATCTTTGGCGGTGTTCTGCAACCACAGGTGGTCAGATGGATATATCCCTAACCGCATTTCTAAACGTTTGACTAAATTTTCAGCAGGCTGAACCACATGCAGGGCTGGGAAGTATAGACAGTGCCAGGATGATTTGATCACACTTCCTCCCTCCCTGTGTTTCTGGCTGCTTTACTCATTAAGGTCCTGGCCAGTCCATGCTAATACAGATTGCAGAGGACACTAAAAATGCAGCTGTGATAAATGGTGACAGGCCTATGCACTTCTACAAACAAGTATCAGTCAATTTCTATTCCAGGTACCATTTGCCTTCATTACAGCCGTAGGAGAGGATGTGGATCTGAAAAAGTCATGGCTTAGTAAAAACAAGGCTGTACAACTTATACAGAACTAGAGTTGTGATTATATTTTTTAACCATAACAATCACAATGCAAACGACAGAGTTAAACACTTTTATGTAGTGTAGTGCTGGCCACAATTAATATCACAGTTGGCTTATTTAAGATGTTTCAGTTTTTTGGAGATTGGCCATTAAAATACCCATAAAACAAAATAAATATCTACAAAGTCATCATAATGATCTATAAAAAATATAGAATAGAGCCGTCATAAAGAGATTTAGATCATTTTTCTTAAAACAAACAAACAAACAAAAAAAAAAACAGCTGGGCCAAATTCACTGTCAGTGTCATGTTCTTTCACAGAAGAAGCCATGGGATAACATTAGTGTGGAAGTTATCAGGAAATATACTGACATTATATAAAGCATATCTCATGGACAGATGTGCTGCTGTAACTGCTGCAAAAGGTGGACGTACCAATTATTAAAAGTGGAAAAAACAGTAGGACTCACTTCATATTTGATACATGAGTATTTTACTGATGAAGATATTTTTAAAGTGTTATTATGAGTGTAGCCTACTGTTTGACAGAAACATATCAACACAGCTGCACAAACTAATCCTCAGTTTTAATTATAATTAATCAAGGCTACAATAGTTTCTTAAATTTAAACTCATGAAAAGCCTGTCGTTTGCTTTAATTTATTGTGGATGTTTGCAGTGCATGTGGCAATTTTAAAGACTGCCATTTCTCATAAACAGAAAGCATAACCAGTAACTGACTGCCTCTGATCTTCAACATATAGAACTGTAGCCAGATAATGTGACAGAGTGAGTTAGTGTTACTTTATTGCATAAAGTTAATGGGAACAACTTAGCATCTGTGTGGCACCCAGTGCACTTTATTGATTTATGCAAATGTTGTTGAAGAGCTTTTAGCATCTTTTAAATAGACTTTGTTTAGTCTGTAAATTCTATTAGACTTATAGTTTTCAACCTGAACTACTTTGTATCCGTTCACTTTGAGAGTAATGCACACTGCTGCTGCTTTCCTATTGTTTGTGTTGGCATTGACCAGTAAAAGTATTTTTAGCTCAGGAGTAAGAATATAAAAACTGTTATGTATAAAAAACAGCACCAATACAGACTACCAAAAAAAGCCTACACTCCCAGCTTCATTAACAATCACAAATCTTTCAATAAGTCACATATAAAAGATTTAGAGACCGACTTTGAATATAGTTTTAATAGTAGTGTGAATTACACCAGCTCACTGTACCACATCAGTAGTAATCAGACACATCAACCTTAACCTGTAACAAACAGAAGCACTTAAGATACAATGTGGGCAAGACCTGAAATGTTTGATGCAGATTAAAACCCTTACCTTCTTTAAAATCTTCTTTATAAAAGACTACTCTCCTGATGCTGTCTAATAGGTTATAGATTACAACAGCTGCTACAATAAGTTAAACACATGGCTAGCCTTTTATCAGAGTTAACGGGTCACACAGCACAAGGCAGAGCTGCGGTTGCTATGGTTACCTGCAGTCTTATAAATCACTGGTCTACCTTTGACTTCAAGACTGTTTCTCATGTTAACACTGTTAAACATGGCAGAAAAATACTATGTGTAAACAATGAATCTTTGATCAGTCCTCTGACTCTACAACACATTATTTCTGGTATCTGTGTAACCTTGACTTTATTTAAAGTGTCATCTGTGATACATTTGTAACCAAGTTTGCAACAGCTCAGCGATGTACCCACAGCAAGTAACTTTGAGTTGACTTTTAGGTTGATTTATTCAGTTTAATGAACACTATCAATAAAAACAGTATCATTAACAGGCCACAAATATCATCCCTAAAAGATGCTGAATAGTTCAAAGTTCGTACATGTCACGATATGTTTAACCCTTATCTCACTTTTTCAATCTCATGCATCTGCTTCTTTGTTGTTAGTAGGCTATTTACAAGACTACAGTGAATGTGTTATCTGCTCACAGGTAATAAACACCTGTCTGTTTGAGCAGTGGTGCATTGAATGATCTTCAGTGTTAAGGACAGTACTCACTCACTTCATTATTGTAGCAGAAATTTGCAGTTATCATATGTAGGCAAACTATTCATTTATGAGATACATTTTACAGCATTTAATGGACAATTAGTTAAATTACTAAATAATCATTTAATTTATTAAAATAACATTTATTTGCAAGACTTTGAGTAATAGTTTAATAGTAAAGGTTTATTAGCAAACTGTTCGTGTAGAGTAATTTGGAAGAGCCACTGAATTGCAGTGAAATGCAGTGTGAGTTGGAGAAAGACAAGGAACAAGCTTAAGTATTCTCCAGCCACAAGCCATCCAGTTTGTGAGCGGGAACTCCTGACTGGCTCCTTTCACCTCTGCTGACCAAGAACAAAAGTATCATTGAGTTTAAAATGGACTGAGAGCACCAGTGGTGAAGCTTAAGAGCTCCTCAAACAGAGAGCAGGACCCTTGACTCCATTTACCTTTTTAATGCCACAGAGGAAAGTTGATGACTCTCTTTTCCTACATAATAACAAAAGGAGTTGATGGAGAAAGCATACGTCTCCAGAAGGCGCATGCATAAAGATACAGTGGCAGGTAAAGCTTCATACTTTCAGGAGTGTTTGCTTTGTTACTGGCTGAGGGGCCTCTTCTGTTCTCTCATCTGCTTTTCTGTGACAGGCCTGTTTCCATTACAGACGCCAAAACTCAAGCCCCTGTGGGCTGTAGGTAAGAGTCCACTCCAACAATGTCATCTGATTTATTGGAAAAAGTCAGCTCTCCACAACCGAGAGTCTTTCCTGAAGTAAAAGTAATCAAGTCCTGAATAATTGTGCAAATGTACAACAGCCCCATTCTGAAATAGTGGGAATATATAAAGTACACTGGTGGGCCATGTCCAGTCTGTCTGTCACACTGACACTTTGGATAACTATCTGGGTTTTTCCACAGATACTGTATCACAATGAGAAGTGGCTCATTCACCCTCAATAAGTCCTCTTTTTTAGTTTTTTTTTTTTCAATCGTGTGCACAAATACCCTTGTACCTGCTTTAAAAAAGGGACAATTATAACATTATACTCTATTATACTTAATTGATGTTTTAAAAGACTAGAGGTACTATAAACATCTATTTAAATTTGTGAAGTTGCAGCAGATCCACCATCTTGAAAATGGCACAAATGAACAAGAACACTATGACACTTGCTCTGATCAGTTTATCTGAGTGTGGCAACTGTCCCAATCAAATAAACAAGCAAAAGGGCTTTAAATAGTGACAAATATTCTGATAAGACTTAAGTGTTTATACATCTAAGATCAGCGGGCCTGAGAGAAGGAGCTGTTGCAGCTGCAATACGTCTCACTAATCCATCATGATCCCTAACCCCAGTGGTCCACATACAAAAGACTGAGGGAGTGGGAGCGGACAACTAAAGTTCAAGAGACCAGGAGAACAAATGAGAGCGGGACAGAGAAAAGAGACAAACAACCTTTCACATACTTAAAATACAAGCTGCCTCGCCGTCTTAAACCTGCCACAGAGCATTTGGATAAGCATGCACAGAGCAAAGCATGAGACAGCACCATAATACAATCTAGAAAAATAAAATAAAACACAATGTTTTTCAGCAGAGTGGCAAGCAAGGGCTTTGGTATCACTTTGTTAAAACAAAAAAAAACATTGCTTCATTATGTTGTAAAAATGTCACAGTGTCCGTACATATTGATTTTTTTTTCCAGGTAAAAAAAAAAAAAAAAAAACTTGCTGTGAGCAGTTTGGCCTAATATGGCATGTCAAGACAGAGTGTTATATGAATCTACTTCCTCTGTTTACATTACCTAACACTTTATTAACAATACAGACCCAAATGACACAGAATGGGAAAGAGGATTGAGCTTGGCACCACAAACCAAAGACATTTTTTTAAATTTAGGACAAACAAATTTAAGTTTATGTTTTTTAACACAAACAAGAAATTTTCATGCCTCGCCCCTTTGAAAACTTGAGCGGCCATAGTCTCAGTTGTGTCTTCGCTGAGAAAGAAGAGTAAATTCAAAAGAGCACAGTGTACTTCTGCTGGTTCTTGTTGGAAGCTGGTTGGCATGTGTGGTTTATGATTAACCTGAAAGTTGTGAAACAAACCTGAGAGGTTTCTTCATAGGACAATCATCAACTATGTCTGCACCACTCCTACAATGTACCATGTGGTGCCAATTCAAGCAACTTGTGTGGTTGCATATTACGTGGTAGTCAATAGAGTCTCAAAATGGCAAAAGAAGACACTTGCACATGTTCTTACACATATACCAAATGCTTCAAGGTGTCGTCGGCAGGTATTACAGTGAACAATGATGGCAGACAATTCCACCTCCACAATAAGTCCAAGTAAAATAATTGTGACATTTAAATGTTGACACGTTTTCTGAAACATAAAAACTTATAATTAAACTAAATTATAATTAAAGTGATAAAGGGCTTGGTGGTGTGGCAGACATGTTGGTTTGTGCACGTTTGAATTTACAGCTTTGATCATTGAGGTAAAAATAAAAAAAATACTGATCACAAATAGCCTTTAAAATGTCATCTACAAAAGGAAATGCAGTTGTATTTAACATTCACGGTGAGCCACTTTTAAATCTTGGTTTCCTGTTGACCTCAGCTGGACAAGGACAGCCAGTGGCCCCATGTGGCCCCAGATTATACAATGCCCATGTCTCCCTCAGTTAGCTAGAAGTTGTCTGAGTAACTAAGTTAAACTCAACTATGCAAGACCACGTTGCAACGCGGGAAGAAGCATCTCAGTCATGAGTCAGCTAACTAATAGAAATCTATTTGACATCTTCATTAGTCTAAGTCCACTCGATGGCAAACCATGTGCGTAAAATGTATCCCATGATGTGACCCTCCATCATTGAACATCTACGTCTTGTGTAAAGCCGAGGTTACATGTGTGTGTGGTTGTGGGTTAAGGTTACTTACAGGTAGTATGTAAAAGCGCTGAGCCCAGTGGGGACGGTGGTCAGCCCTCTCCCGGAGCAGTCTGCGCCCCCATCTTCATCGCAGCTGCATGAGGGCGAGCACACGGCCGCAGTCGACTGCCCTTGACCGGTGGCTCCAAGCCGAAGGAAACCCCAAAAACATAACCAGAACAAATCCACACGCATTTTCTTCTCAGTTGTTCAGGTGCCAGCGAAATAAAGCAGCCTTTGTGCAAGGTTTAAGCTACTCAAGACTTGGGTTGAGGCATGAAGAGGTGAAGCCTAGCCGCCGCTTTTCAAAACATTTACACACATGAAGACTTCATGCGAGGTCGAGAACTAAAGATTCACGGATAACGTTTCGTTACAGCTAAAAAGTCAATGCTGCGTTCACAGACGATGCATTTACCTTGCCCTGAAACATTTCTCAACCCCGTGTGTCGTATTAGTCCATGAAAATAAAGTAGCAGAGCTGGCGACAGGAGCCTACCTTGCGTTTTTTGCGTTTTCCCATCAAATTAGCCAAAGCAGAGCGCAGGCTGCTAACACGTCGCTAACAGGCTAAACTATTGGCACCGCAGAGACTCTGTTAATCATATCGTACTGAGATTTAGTCCTGGTTTGCGCCCTACAGGGGAGGGAGAACACCGTCCGCTTTCAGCCATTCCTCCTGACGTCCCCCTCCTCGGCTCCTGACATGAACAGCGTGCACCCTACCGGACAACCTGCAGCATGGGCCAGGCCTGCAGCTCCCAAACCTGCTCCACCTCTGCACACACTGCAAAAGTCCAGGTAAACAGCACGTGTGGAGGGAAATGTTAATCACAATGTAATACAATGTAATATGAGGGTTTGCCAAACGAAATAGGTTTAATGAAGAAATAGCTTATATGTTCATTTCACCAAAAAACACATAAATAGACTACAGGCTATCAGAATATAACCAGCCCATCTAAACACAATAACCAGAGGTGATTATAATCATTTACACCTATTGATACACTGTATGTAGCATAGTTTTTAGATTTACTTTTAGTTATGTTATTTTTGACCAGATATTGTTTAATAAGGCTTTATGACTGATGTAGCGGTTGTGTATAAAAGTGGGGTTTACATTGTGACCGACTTGGCTGATAATTAACAAATCAAGAAACCTGATATTTTCTGCAGAATTTGAGTTTTGTCAGTTCAATCAATCAAATATTATACATGTAGCACCTTACAGCAGCCAGAGCGGAATCAAATTGCTTTCCATCAGTGCAATAATAATAATAATAATAATAATAATAATAATAATAATAATAATAATGATAATTGTCTTGTTACTCTTCATCAAGTAACAATTTGGGTGACTTCTTTTAACAATAACAGTGCCTCGACTTGAGTAGTCAACCCATTAACTCCACTGTCACTGTCAATCCTTCATCATTTTTTTCATTCATCACTTGGTAGTTAGTTATTTAGGCCGAATACGTTTTTATTTTTAATTTTTTTTTTTATTTATCACAAGTCATTATTATCTATACTGTATTAGAAAATAGGATATGGAACTTTTTGCATATAGAGCAAAGTTGAGTTTGTCATGTGTGCTTCATTACACAAGGGTCATGATGACATTATTGCATAGAGGGGAAATTTAAAACCTCTTCAAATCTATTTACAGCATTTCTGTTGCCTTACAGCTTTATTTTCTCTGTAGGAGGTCTAGATATACCTAACATTAGACTGTATCAGCTGGCATCTTATCTGAGGTTTATTGTGGAGTGGGTCAAGGAAGATCCCAGTTCTGGTTAGGCCTTGAATCTCCAATACAAGACAACCCTGACTTTAAACCAGGCATGAGTGATGTACCTTACAATGTTTGGACACACCAAGAGATCAGGAAAATGTGGGGTCTTCCTTGAACAGATCCAGGGTAAATATAGTCTTCCCAACAGCCACAGTCTGAGATTTTATATTTAAGAAAACAATGCTTACTTCTGATGCCACATTATCACCAGTAGAGAGGTTACTTTTTAAGAGCCCGGTTAAAAAGACAATGACATGCTTATATAATGTGCTGAATCAAATGAACTGGTTGTATTAGATGTGATGCAAACATGGCAAACTGAAGTACTTTTCTGAAGTAACTTTGGACATTTAACTAACTCATATAGGACATCCTCACATATGCTGCACGCATGAAGACTTTCCTCTCTCTCATCTTGTATTAGTGACAAACCTCCCTTCAAATCAAAGTGGCAAATACTTGTCATGGAGCTTTTCTCCCTGGAATAATTGACCTGTCTTTATTCCACCAAAGGACAGTTCATGGATTTGTGGTCCCCTTACCTCCGCTTCGCTGGCGCTGCTGTGGCTTCGGTGCTGAGCAGTGCTGAGATGGACTAGCCATGGACATTTACTTTTCCTTGGACTTGTGCTGAACTGCATTCATTTGTGTTGTTTTGTTTGACAATAAAAAAAGAAAAATATTTGATGTAATCTAAATAAATTCTACAGATGTTTATTATTTCTAATTATCTATTTGTCTTAACAATGTATTTTTGTGCTCTTCTTCACACAACACTGTTATTCTCATCTTTATAGCACCTGACAGTTCAACTCCTCCACCCTCCAACTTATGGAACAATCAATGGAGCATAGGTTAAAGAGCAGTCAGCCAGACAAGGCGCAAAGGGTGTGGTGCGGATGTATGTTGAGTATTTTCAGCCAGAGGCGTACAGCGCACCTGCATAGCGTATGGAAACTAGGAAAACGGGGGTTGGATTACAAACCACATCACTTGAGTCTTCTCAAGTGTAGCATCAGTCACTGCTGGTCTGCTCTGTCCGTCCATCCCGTTCATCTTTATGTCAAATTTATATTTCTTCTGCCTTAGTGTTTCCTGTAGCAAAAACAAAAGCACAACATTTATATATCCAATCCAAATCTAACTTTATAAAATAGTTTTGGCTAAGACTACATGTCACTTGGCATGGACAGAAAGAGTCACTGAGGGGCAGTGTTTCTTTCAGCAGACCCATTGGAAACCAGCACACAACTAAACCATTTTTTCAGGTCTGCTCATGAATCAATCTATAAAGGTGCATTTCAAACTAAATTCACTTTCAAAAACTGCATTATAACTGTAATGTCAGATACAAAGAGCTTTTTTTCTTTACAGTGTCATACAGTCATTAATTACTGTGCACTGAATTTGCTCAATCTTCTGTGTGTATGCTGGTAAATATGTGCACAGTAATATAGCCAGAACTTTTACATTAGATATTAAAATATATGCTTTTCTTTGAAACAATTGTGGAGTATTTTCTGAAGGGAAACAGTACCCCACAGTGGATAGACTTCCTCAGTGCTTCCAACTATAATGCATTCACAATCTCTGTTTGTTCCTCAGTTGTGTGCTAAAACACGAGCTGAGCATAAAGCAGTGTTGTGACAAAACCTTATTATTGAATACACCGCAGTAAAAAAGCCACTGTGTTGGGTTATGACAGAGGTTCATTGTTACGAGTATATTTTGTAAACGGAACACTTTTTAGTCTTGCTCTGATTTCCAGCTCATGATGCAGCCTTCTCTTCTCTCCTGGGGTCACATTGGACTGTTTGTGCTGTTTTTATTTATTTTTTTGCCAGATGGTTCTACTGTAGATGGTAAAAATGTTAGTCATGGTCATATCTTTGTGTGTCACTCAGCTGTTCCTTCAGCTTGGATGTTCAATGGGAAAGGCCAGTCGTGAGGGCTGGCTCAATACTAAGGTTTGAACAGTTATTAACGCGAAAGGGATAGGGTGACCGTAACGCCAGATGACGCTGTCTGTCTGTCCTCAGAGCAGTGTCAGCGGTCACAATAAACATCTTCTTCCCGAGCTTCCTTGAAAGTCCAGTATTTGTCATTTTCAGATCCTAATAAAGCATCTTTTGTCTGAAGACTACATATAAAACAGAGGAACAGAGAGGTCTGTGAAATTAATAAAAAAAGAAAGTCCCTCATCTGCATTTCAAGGTAATGAGGCACTTGTCATTTTGTTCAGACAGCATTATATAAATAACCCTGGGACACTGCTGTGTTTTCAGTCTGTCAAAAGGGGCTTTAAGGACATAAATAGTTGACGCCATTCAAGTCTGAATGTGCTGCTGTTGCTCATGAGTGTCATTTTCACATAAACAACAACATCATATTATACAAACTGAATAGAAAAAATATTTTAGGAGCCTTGTGGGATAAAGAGAAAGATTGGGAATGACATATTGAATGAATGTTTGAACTAGAGGTCCAGCTACCATCTGTGAGAAAAACACAAATCTGCACAATTTAAAATATATTAAATGTTTATTTAGAGATGTTCCATGTGAGTATGAAGTCTCATTCGTCCTTTAGTGAGTATGCATCTTAAAATGATACATAGTTAATTGCAAGAATAACACAGACACTATGGCCAAATTAGATTCAATAGCTGAGATATGCACCCCCTTGACCAGTAACAGGAAAAGTGGGAGAAAATGTATAAATAATTTTACATAGTTTTGCTATAAATACATTACAGGACAATCACTTCTGAGTAACTAATATTAATGAGGAAAATATATCTTCCTCATAACATAATGTGGGAGCCCAGGTTTCATTAATGTGGACAAATACTTAAAATTATTAACCTACAAATAAAGACAATGGTGATTCTTAGTCATCTTTTCTGTCAATTCAGGTGTAATATATATTCCTTCAGCACACTGTGTCTGTGAACTTTACCCATTCTGTGTTTTATAATGGGCTTAAAAAGAGTCTGTGTGTTCATTTGGGTTGAGATCCATGAGCGGGCTATGACTCACACTTCTCATCAAACCACTGAGTGATCATTCTGAGTGTGCCTTATGTATGGAGGAACTGTCACCCATTGTATTTATATTTTTTTATTTTTATTTAATTTCCCGAGATCCCGAGATCAGATTGTACTGACTCTGATAGTTGAGGCTGGCAAATGTGGTGACCTCAAAATGTTAACCATTAAGGCGGCCTACAGATATTATTCCCACATTATAGGTGACTCATGGGTGTAATTCCTCCCCAACAGTTGAGGACAAATTGTTCTTACGAAGCTTCACAAGTCTTTACGCTTAAAGCTATGGTTTAAAAGTTATTCATAATATATTATAGTGATTTCTTTCCTGGATTTTGATAAAAGAACCATTTTCACTGTAATTTAGAAATGATCAGTTCCTTTGTCATTTTTCTCTTAACATAAATTGAATATGGCATCCCTTAGTCACCCTTTAAAATTGTGAAAAATGCATGTCCAATGATGTTCTTGCGTGATCGACTTGTGTGTTCTTGTCATTGATGTTGTGGGTCAGTGTAAATGTTCACTGTGACAAAGTTGCCTCAAGCCATTTTCTTGTATCAGAGACAGTGAGCATCAGCACAGTGCCCACTGTTGTTTGCCATCATTTGATGACATACATCTCATCTAGAGCTTTCTGTCGATTTGAAAAAGATGTTCTCTATCTTCGCCACTACTCTTCAAAATATCAATAAATGAACACATGGAGTTTAATGTATGTAGTCCTTCTAGTGATAAGCAGCCCAAAAAATCCTCCAAACCCATACCATCCTGCACAGCCACAAAATAAAAATAGATTGTATCAAAGTGAAGTGTAAAGCTTAAATTAACTTTCCCATTCTTAGTTTAGCATTAGACTGATGCGACAGTTACTGCTAACTCGTGAATACATTTTCAATATATATATTTGTTTCAATTTGCTTCTCTTCTCTCTATTTCTGTTTTGACTTTTTGTGGTGTTTTTCTGTGTAAGCGATGTAGCTAGTGCTGGAATAGACACTTTCCCAGAAGCATTTTCCACCAGCAGAGATTCAGTGTTGACAAAAAGAGTAGACTAGTCATTCAGTGTGGGCGTCCTCCTATTCAATATAGGAACAGACCCCCTTCTATGTGAGCATGTCATAATGACACATTGAACTCTAAAAATCCTGGATAATAAAGCTTAGAGGTCTAAATGTCTTTCTTTTTATGTTATTGGGTGATTAAAGTGGTTTGCTTTTCTTATTTTCTTTTCAGTCCAATAATACATAAGAACCCACATTGCACAATAAAACAAATAATTAAACTACACATTTAATCTAAACAAAGATATTCACATATTTTATTATTATATTATTTACCATATTTAGAGATACTAGGAAACCAATCTCACCATTAAAAACCTATGAACTATGATGGTTATTTGTATGTATTTTATGATGGAATGGCAATAATAACATTGGTTAAAAAAATCAGCTGTGGCCCTGACCAGTCTTAAATCATTTAAATTGTATTTTTACACATGCGTTTCTGAGGTTCTGAGACAAGACTCTATTATAATATGCAAGTTGTTCATGAAAAATGATTCCTCACACAATAGAAATAGGAATCTTTGTTCCTGAGGGAGAGGGGATCATCTATGGCCCCTTAAAACAATGTGGAGGTGAATGTATCTCCAAAGAGATTACTTTTTGTAGATGAAAGGGCTGCTTCTGAGTATGTCGCTCCCAGAAGAAAAAATATAATAAAGCTACATAGCAGCTAGCAACCTAGTGTGACAGTACAGTACAGTTTAGTATATATGCATGCAGTTTGTTAAACAGTCCAAAAACTAATCATTGAAAAGTGCAGTTGCTGGAGAGAACATGGAAACACATATTAGCCCATGTGTGTCCTGTAGCCCCAGGCTGTCGTTAGAAAGCATGCTGTCAGATTAATTTTCAACCTCTCAATCTAAGTCCCTCAGCTTATTTTGCTAACTCATTCTAAAACCATTTACAATTGATGGAGCACTAGAAGATCATGCTGCTTTTCTTTTGAGTGTTGACCAAAAAAAAATAAATTCTGAAAAGTCTAGTGCAAAGGAAATAAAAAAATCTGTTTACATGTTTCCTTTCATTGTACAATTTGGCTCTGAGATACTTTAATAAGTCAGCTAAAAAATGTCCTTGAATCATGTTATGCTTTTGTCTTATTAATTCACAGGTGTTTAAAGGTGCAATTAAGTTATTTGGGAAAATTAAGGCATCTGACGGGGTGCATGTGGCAGAGTGGTTAGCACTCCTGCCTTACAGCTAGAAGGTTGTGAGTTCAAAACCCGGCCGACTCAAATATTCTCGGCCGACTCTGGTCTTTCTGTGAGGAGTCTGCATGTCCTCCACGTGTTACCGTGGGTTCTCTCCGGGTACTCTGGCTTCCTCCCACCATCCAAAAGACATGTATGTATAGGTTAATTGGCAACTCTAAAGTGTCCCTAGTGAATGAATGTGAGAGTGAATGGTTGTCTGTCACTGTTTGTCTCTATATGTCAGCCCTGCGATGAACTGGCCACTATCCAGGGTGTACCTCGCCTCAGGCCCAAAGCTGCTGGGATAGGCTCCAGTCACCTGTGACCCCTAATGGGACAAAGCGGTAGAAAATGAAAAAAAAAAAAAAAATGAATCTGATTAATATAGTTTCAGTAATACACCGGGACAACAACTGCGGGCGTATTGAATAACACTGTTTAACTTATTACTATATGCACTTGAGCTGTTGTGAGCCACAAAGGGTCTTAAACAGTTATGGTAGCGTGCTCTAACAAGTGAACCACAGAGGCGCCCCTGTTTTCCAGAAGTTTGAAACTGTTTCATCAATAGAGCCACATTTTTTTGTGTACAGATCATCCGGGTTGGCCTGTTACTAGGCCTGTTGCACCGTGCATCAACCCTGACATGCATTATATAAAAAAATCCATGTTTGTTTCCTGAATCGCCCAATTTCTTTTTTTTTTTTTTCATTTTTGTCCTTGCAGAGGTAACCCACTCCCTAGTGAGAGAAAACAAACAATTTTGTATTCGTTTTCAAGATTCAAACGGTGAGTGTGACTCACCGTTGGCTTATACAACACACACCTTCATACTTCTCTAAGCTCTCCACTGTGATTCTTCCTCTTTCTGTCACTTCTTTCATTCTGTCTTTTTCTCCATTTTCTTCTGCAAAGTCTCAAGGGTAGACGAATGTCCTCATTCATTTGCCTGCTATTTTGGTCCCTATATCAGCGAGATATGAGTCACCACACCCTCTGAAAATGTGGACAAATTCAGTAAAACATGCTACTATGGATAGCGAGATTGAGCTATTCATGTAGTGCTATCTGTATGTAGCTCGTATACCAATGTTGAAGATCTACTGACAAGCAAGAGGCAATAAAGGCCAGCCTAATTCAATTCGGTTTAATCAGGGACATTAAAATGTGTTTGAAGTGCCTAATTAGATATTATTCATCTGCTAATAGCTCACCAGTTACTGTATAATATCATTTAAGCTGAAGCTTTGAGTCTCACTTTATCTGCATTTTGTTCTAAGCATGTATCATCCCAACTCGGCCGCAAAATTAAATTTAACCTTTATGATAAAAGGGCATTATGTCACTGATTGTCTATGACTCAAAAGTCAGCCTTGAAGTTGTGCACAATGAAAAGGTGTATTTGAGCATTAATTTAAATACTTTGGGTGGGTTTGGATCATTCAACAACCTCCTTTATTTGACTGAGGTCAAGGTCAAGGACTAGAGCAGGGTTTTTTCCCCACAGAAGAAAGCTATTTGTATTTTTAACATTTATTCTCAGAGGTTATTTCAACACTAACAAAATAAATTTTGTTTTGCCAGAACATTATCCCTGCAATTTTTCAAACTTTTTGAGTCCACAACTCAAATATAAAACATTCATTCATTCATTCATTTTCTACCGCTTTGTCCCATTAGGGGTCGCAGGTGGCCAGAGCCTATCCCAGCAGCTTTGGGCCTGAGGCGGGGTACACCCTGGACAGTGGCCAATTAGTCACAGGGCTGACATATAGAGACAAACATTGACTGACAACCATTCTCTCACACATTCATTCACTAGGGACACTTTAGAGTTGCCAATTAACCTGTACATACATGTCTTTGGACGGTGGGAGGAAGCCGGAGTACCTGGAGAGAACCCACGGTAACACGTGGAGGACATGCAGACTCCTCACAGAAAGACCGGAGTCGGCCAAGAATGTTTGAGTCGGCCGGGTTTTGAACTCACGACCTTCTTGCTGTAAGGCAAGAGTGCTAACTACTCTGCCACATATAAAACATAACAAAAAAAATTTGTAAATGTATATGCATTTCTTTCCTGTGTATCTCACACTATAAAATGAAAACAAATGCTAAACAAACTAAAAAAACTAATCAATGCATTTCCAAATGCACAGATACTTGTGTATTCAAAGAGACTGGCTGGTCTGATATACCAGACCGTTTTCATTTTTTATAAAGAAAGACGTTCTGGTCCCCTTCTCACGGCAAATCCCTTCCTCATCAATTTTGTGGACAGACCAATCAAAACCCAGCCCCGGATAAGTGGAAGATAGATGGATAGATGGACATTTCAGCTAACTCAGATTCTGCAGTTAGCGTTGCATTTGGTCACTAACCAAAACAGTAAAATGGAGATGATACCATGATTGAGAGAGTGGCTATTTTATTCCTGTCAAATAAGCACAAATGACAACAAGTATAAGGACAAATGCTCACAAATGTTGAGCTTGTAGCTGTTAGTTTACATTTACTTCACCACTGTTTTAACACATATAGCATATTAGCTGAATTCTTTCTTTTCTGATTGGCTAAAAGGGAAGAGGACACCAGAGAAAGTATTCTTTGTTGTTGACAAAACTGAGGGACAATATTACTTACATCTCCTTTAACGTTTAGACACATTATTTGTGTGTTGCATATAATATCAGCAGTCTCAGCTACTCATGCAGAGTTAAAAAGAGATTCATAATCCACAGTCTGGCAACTTTCTGACTTAACCTTTGTCCATGACAGCATCGTACCTTTAAGAGACTAGCTGAAGAACATTTATGAACTGTCCAATACTGTGTAAATGTGATGCTATGATACACTCTACATATTGTGACCCTGGAAATAGATGACCATCAGTAGGCGTTAACACTAAGGTTAAATTATGTAACATTACTGGTGCTAATACATATATATATTATATATATATATATAATTATCCGGGACATGTTTGAATAAGTATAATAGTTTACATGCACATACTTAAACAGTTTTATCGATTTATGACGTGCTGTGCAGATGTCACACAGCTATTCAACCTTTTACATTTTGAAAATGCCAAAATTAATCATCTTAAATATGTAGTAGCTGCAACACCAGTGGTCAATGATTAAACAATTGGGACAGAGTGAAGCATGACTCTCCAGACTCCTGCTCAGAAAACAAGGCCTCAGTAAACATTAACAACCAACTGGCCATCTTCAAAAGAAAGAAAAAAAGAAACAATGTACAAGCAAACCTAGTAAGGAAAATGAATTTATGGTGTTAACAGTATTATAAAAAAGTTACTTGGCTGAAAAGTTGTCGGCTGAAGCTTAGGCTTATTGTGCCAATCTTTTTAACATTTCATTTATTTTACAGACACAACGTAAACACACCAAACACCAAAGTCATCTTGCGTACAAAAAGAATGACTAAAGGAAGAAGCTAAATTCATTAATTCAGCTTTGTATAATTAAATCCTGTTCCTTTTAAAGCATTTCTTTAAACTACCAAAATGGATTTACATGTTTTCAGTTCCTCATTGAGACTAAGCCACAGTTTAACCTCCTGGACAGACAGACATCTGTTTGACGTTGGTTCTGATGTGTTGCTCTGAGCAGGAGTAGATTTCATCTGAAACAGGTTCTGGACATAGTCAAGTTTCTTATTTATTATTTTAAACATTCATTTGATTATTTTAAATTCTACTATGTCATTTAATGTTTATACATTTTGGCAAGATCAGTTGAAAATATAGGTTAATGGTTTTACAACAAATGTCATGACGTCCTTAACACTAGTGCCATGTGTTTATCATTAAAATCTGTAGGTTTTTTATTTAATTTGTTACAGGCATTTTGTAGTCCTTTAGTGATCCAGGTATCATACTTGGACTGCTTTTGCATGCACACAGGACAATGTTTGTTGAATAGGTGGATAGGAATGGACATTATTTTATAAGATTTTTTTGGATCATTAGTTAAATAGACTTTATTCTTGTTCATTCAAGTCTTTATGTTTAATTCTTGTTCAAAGGCTTTTATGGCTGTTGCTGTTTTGAGTTGTTTTAGACTATATGCTTCTTGTTTCTTTGAAAGTATTTTTATTTTGAAAACGTTTTGCAGTGTAGTTAAGGGAGATAATCACTAATATCATTTATGAGGAGGCCACTTCTTATTCTGCTGTCAACTGCATTAGTAAAGATATTGTCAATTAATGTAGAACTATTGGCTGTGATTCTTGATGGGTTTTAAAATGGTGGGAAAAAGGTTGAAACTAAACATAGTATCTATAAAGTCTCTGTGCTTTTATAATTTGTACACATTGAATAGGTCAATGTTAAAGTCCCCACAAACAAAGGTTAACTTTGATATGACAAACATTTCCACAATTTTGCTGTTAAATGAATCAATACAGGATCCTGGAGCACTGTTATATACAGCTTCCCCGAATCTTATGTAATCTTTTTTGTTATTATTTCCACTGACACATTCCATAATATTATCTATTTTTATTGTCATTTACCAATTTACAGTCAAACCCACTAAACATATAAAACTACACCACCTCCATTTTGTTAGACCTGTTCACATTAAATAGGTCATACCCATCAAGTTTGGTGTCACATTATCTGTTCTCATTTATCTCGTCCCGTCACTTAGTGTACTCGAACCAGGGGCATTTTGTCTCCAAAAGACAAGTCCAAACAGGGCTACTTTCCAAGTTTTACGTTAAGAAACCATCTAAATTAATGTGGGGATATTTTTAAAGATTTGATGAGGCTCCATAGTTAAATAATAAAAGTAATAGACATGATGATGATGAGCATTTATAAACACAATGTCATGAATGGCAAATATTTTTACACATTATTATCACTAACTACATAGTCCTATGTCCTTATGTCCTTAAGTGGGTTGTTACACAGCTTGTCACATTGCACCTCACGACGAACTCTGATTCATGAAAGAGAGGTTAAAGTAACCTAAATAATATTTTTTATTAGAAACAACATCAACTGTAAATGATTTGTTTGTATATTAATAGTAATATTGTTTCATTTTAATTCTGTCACATTGCTGGTACCTGTACCTGACTCTGCCAGGAAAGAACTTCTCCACAGTACATAGTCTGCTCCACGGTACCAACAGGGAGGGCTCCCATTGAAACCATTCACAAAAGGGCAGGTACTTTAAATGAAAACTTGGTCGGTGATTGGATTGATCAAACTGTAGTTTAATCCAATCAGAGGAGAAAACCCAAAACACGGCCAGACCTGTGCCACATCATTGGCCCCAAAAGGCCGGTAATGCCAGGATTCGGACCATGCCTGCTTTGCTTGGAGTAGTTCAAAATGGATTTTTGTAAGTTTGTAAACTTCCAAATCTTCCAAGAATCCAGCTGCATCTCACAATTCTTAACTTTTCACTATAACACAGAGTGCATATTTTGCAACCATACTCTCCTTAGCAACTATCAATGTCCAACTGCAGATATTTAGTAGACATAAAAACAGAAGCATGCAAGATAAAAGATGCACGTGTAAAAAACAAAAACAATAAACAGTATGCACAGGAGCCAGGACACGTGCTTTGTGTTGTTTTTCTGTTAAGTTTACAGCTCTAAGTATAGCTGACTTTATCTCCAGCGTACTGCTTCTGAGCAAAACTAATTAATAATTTCTCAGCCCATGTCCTCCATGAGAGACATCAGAGGGTTGAAGCACGTCACTGAGTCTCTCTTGTACACATATTTCTGCCAGCAATGTTAAGCAAGGCTTTCCTTGAGACCTCTAGGCATTTGTGTGTTTGATGAGATGGTGTTAATAAAGGAGTCATGAAGCTTAGAAAGGCTTCGTGAAGGGAACTGTGCAGTGTGCTCCCTTTAAAATGACATGCAAACCCTTGACTTTTCAGCACAATGTTAGCCTCAACTATATTTCCACGTAGACAATCAAGTTTTTGAATTAGTTCTTCTCCACATTTCCCTTTAATAACCACAGCTACAGCAAGTTATATCTATATAGGCCTACTATAGACTTATAAATGTATTAGTTTCATTAGTTAATTTCTGGTGAGTCATTTTGCCACATGCAGACTACAGATCTAACATTAAAGAGTCCCAAGAATAAATTCTGACCGAACTAAAGCATGTGAGTCCAACTGGAGTGGTGCAAATTTATTGACTTTAAAGCAACACTACTGTTCCTGGTTTAGCACTCATTAAAAGACTCTGTTTTCAAATATCCAGCTGTAAACTCACATGGGCCTTATAATTTATATCAATTGTGTAGAATTTGTGTTAAAGAAAAGATAACCATTCATTTCAACTGTATTTGAGAAAACTCTGTAATATTATATTGTAATAGGAATCACTTCAATGCATCATCTAAATTTTCTTATCAAGGATTTTACTAGATGAGAATGTTCAGCACAGACCGGGTCTTTGAACAATCACAAGCTTGCTCCTGTGTATGGGGTATATGGGGTGCTCCCATTGGTCTACACCGATGTCAAATAGGAAGTAATGACTACCAACAATAGAGTAAAAGATTGTCGACTCAGAGCTAAGAGGTTTATGGTAAGCCCTAAACTTCAAAGTTTATTCATTCATTCATTCATTTTCTACTATGTCCCTTTAGGGGTCGCGGGTGACTGGAGCCTATCCCAGCAGCTTTGGGCCTGAGGTGGGGTATACCCCTGACAGTGGCCAGTTAGTCGCAGGGATGACATATAGAGACAGACAATGACAGACAACCATTCACTCTCACATTCATTCACTAGGGACACTTTAGAGTTGCCAATTAACCTGTACATGCATGTCTTTGGACGGTGGGAGGAAGCTGGAGTACCCGGAGAGAACCCACGGTAACACGTGGAGGACATGCAGACTCCTCACAGAAAGACCGGAGTCGGCCGAGAATGTTTGAGTCGGCCGGGTTTTGAACTCACGACTTTTTTGCTGTGGTGACAGAGACAGAGGATAATGCACCTTTAATTTGGAAAGAAGTGTGTCCTCAGAAGTAAAGGGGTGGGTTATTGTGTTGCTTTACAAACACAGCTAAATAAACCCAGTGGTCGAGCGGCCAGACATGTTGCATCAGGTGCATTATCTAACAGCTCTAACTGGCTCTGACAGCTGATGTGGAGACGTCTTAACCTTGGATGTCTGCCCTGGCCTAATCAATTGCACACCCTACGACCGGGGCGGCCCTTGTGATTGCTTGGTCACTGACAGCTGGTCACCTGCCATGACATAAATATCAATTTATTATTATGTTTAATATTCATTTATTTATCCCATTGTTCCTGTGGGGAAATTCCTAGTTTGCACTCCAGGGAGCGCACAGCTGATTTTTGTTTGGGAGGGTGTTGGTGGGGGAAACCGGAGTACCCGGAGGAAACCCACCTGAACATGCAAACTCCACACTTCAACTTTCATTGAATCATATCCTGGATAACTGTGAATCTACAAAAGAAAAAAAAAACTAAAACTAAAACTTGTGCATACATTTTTTATTGACACATGAACAGGAACCAATGAGAGCGCATTGTGCTGTCTGCCTCATGTTAACTGACCTGCCCAAATACCTCTTCACTCACAGAGGGTTTAGAAATGGTTTATAATCAGGTTGGTAAATATTATTATTTGCCAGTAAAAAGGTTAAAAATATATGTGTTCTTCAGGATTAATGGTAATAACTATAAAGCCACTGTGAGTGTATACGTATATAAAGTGCTACACAATGGCGCAATGAACATAAATGACAACACAAAGGGCAGGGCCTCATCAGCAGAGCACAAAGAGTGGTTCTGGGAAAGGTTTTTTTAGACAATGTCATACACAGACTCAGTGTAGAAATCTACCATTAGGTCTAGACATTTCACAGGCTGAAGAAAAAGAGGAGATTGTACCAAGATATTTCTTATCATTCTTTCAGATGAGTCATGAATAGGAGATGTGTTTCATTCCTCAAGACTGAGATAGAAAAATATACCTTAATAAACGGTAATTTTATTTTAATTTTGTTCATTTTTAGGAGTGGGATTAGCTAAACTGTTATGAATAAAAATACCCCATTGTCTAAATGATGTGTCCTAGATGCTTCTGGCAGTGGAATTACAGCCAAGCATTAAATGGACTCGTGGTTAACATTAATTTAAGAGTAATGTTTGAAAATAAAGCCGTCATGTTTATATCTAGACACAGACATAGAAATGTCTGGCGTCACATTGGTATTTGGTGGGATATGAAAGGAACGCCTGAGCCATGCTCTCTGTCTGGGTCATGTGTATCCGGCATAGTAAAGCATTCTGACATAAACATTAGAGGCCACGTTAAAACTAAAGCTCAAGTCCAGCCCCTTTTCCCGAGTTAGGAAAGGAGTCCTTTGCCAGAACAGGATTTATGAATGCAGCAAATCAGTTCATTTCAAAGGGTGTTGGTCATTTTAGGTTAGACATTGCTAATATTTAGATTCTGAGTTGTTTTGTAATCCAGGATATAATAAATCCTCTGTGTTATTCTCTCAATGCCTCTGTCTCTTTCTGCTGTGCCCCTGCCATCCTCCTCCCTTCAGTGTTGTTCTCACCTCAAACTCCCAAACTGCAGCCTGGCTGACTCATTGCTGGCTTAGCCATAAAACTCTGGCCAACATTTTCTGATTTAATCATAAAAGAAAAAAGAAAAATAAGGGTGATAGGACACAATGGGCTTTGTGCATGTGGTATTGTGAATGCAAACAATGATTACATTGTATTAACAGTTTGTTTCAATACATCTGAATCTTCCTAAACTCTTAAGACAGACATATAAGAATATAAATAGTAAAACAAATAGAAAGGAACTTAAAGCACATATAATGAGATTTGTTTACCACAGACTACACTTAACTGCATTTTCAGACTGTTGCCCACTAGAGGGCAGAAGGATAAAACAAGCTACTGACTTAAATTAAGGCCGTGCTCATCAGACAGTGTGTGTCAGTGAAGTGTTACCATCCAGCAGAGGTTCAACAAAAAGCAGAGTGCATTATTAAAGCTTCATTAATGCATTTGTTTTGTCTATGGAGGAGTTTTGTTGAGGTCAGAGCTCCCACTAAGACTTGATTTATTAAGCTAACAGCAGGTAGTTTTACACATGCTGCTGCTGTGGGTTAACAGAAAAATGTAAAGTCAATTTTTACTTTTAGTCTACACTACTTTTAAACTACAGTAAAATAACATTTCATCCACATAAAAAAGGCAAGAATGGCAAATTCTTTTTCTTTTGAGAACTCTAATTTCATCATTTGTAAAATAAAAAAGTGAGATATAATGTGCTCAAAAAGTTATACACCACAAAGCTATTGGAAATGTTGTTCCCACCATTTATTTTAACTGGTTTCATAAAAAGGTAAAATAACTACACCACATGTTTTATATCCATAGAAAACAACAAAATGCTCACTAAAATGCTTTTTGGCCCTGCAATCCTTCTACTGTCCAAAGGTATTGAGTTTTGTAAGCGATGCAAATTAAAAGTGTACCCATGCATTTTATATTGCAATATTATGTCATTGTTTTTTTTTTATTTGATCCTCTGTGACTGTTTGCAATTTATTTGTCACCCTTTTTTGTCTTTTGCATTGGTCTCTCTTTTTCATTATGAGGTGTGTAAAGCAAATCCAGCAGTCCGACGCGAGTGAGAGCTGCTCCCTCTAATAAGGCAGGGGAGATGAGTCATCAGCGGAAGAGAGGCTTGGAAATCAGGAATGTGGAGCTTGTGGCCTCTGGCTGAGAAGACAACCTTTGGATCTGAGAAACAGACACTCTTTTCACAATTATGGTGACCCACAAATAACGCTGTAGCTTTGATATATCAGTTAAGCACCACCTACTTAGTTGATATTGTTTTAATTCATCTCAGTTTACAAATGTAAGACATGTAAACCAGTGTCGGCGGCGAAATTCAAAAGATGCATATTGGTTATTTATTTTAGTTAATGTAGACTATAAAAACAACAATATACTATAAAATATGATTATTACTATATTTGGATTTAGATGAGCCAGTGTTGTGGGGAGCACATGCTTCTGGTAGACTCTGCCTACGTAAACAGCTCCTGGGTGACGGGCCAGACAAAGAGTGTTTAAGAGACAAGACATGACAAAACAATGCTAGGATTGGAGCCAGGCCTGGTGGAGGGGCTTGCAGGCTGTCTGGTAGTCAGTGCTGTGTGGATTGGGGATTGATGGGGACCTCAACGACCTGATCTGAAGGAAACTGTCTAAGCTTCTGCGGGAGGTTGAGAGGCTAGCCCAGATGGCTAATCAACTCCAATTTCAGAACAGTCGAACAATGACCAGATCCTGAGGGAGGCTGGGGTCACTGGATCCATGTGGACCATGTTCTGAGACAGCACCTCCTTTGTTGATGGAGCTGCCCAAAGCTGTGGCTGTCAGGGTGGCAAGCCCCAAACCCTCAGTTGCATAAACCCCAGGGATGTCATGAAGGCAAAATTTTGGTCCACAACTTAAGTAGACTCCATTAACTCTGCACAGTGTAGGTGGGGTGCTGCAGACCTCGACTGTGGACATTGTTGGATAGTGACAGGAATCTTCTCAATCCTGCTGACACATGTTCCATGAAGAAATAAAGAGGAGAGAGTACGATCCCTCTGTGTGTTGATTTGCCTTCTAAATGCTGCATTATCACTGTTAATGTTCATTACATTTGTGCCTGCACTGAATCATTTATTTATTATGTATACAATATTATGGTAAGGTCTTGCACCATTCTGCACTTTCAGAGCATTTACTGTGAATGCTCTGAACAAAATCTTGTTGTTACACATTTCTTGTGACAATAAATAAATAAATAAATAAATAAATAAATAAATAAATACATGAACGAACAAACAAACGGACTAATGAATGAATGAATGAATGAATGAGATGGGGACTCAATCAGTCACTAAAGTGGTTCTCAGTGGTGAGGCCTCATGGGTGGATAGGATGTGTCCTGTGCTCTGTGGTTCTTGGCATTCAACTGTGTCCCTCATGAGAGGCTTTGGGAGTGCTCTGGGAGTTTTGGGCCTGAGGCCCTGTGTTAAGGTCTGTCCAGTATCTGTACAACTGAAGCAAGAGCTTGGTTTTGCATTGTTTTTGATATGTTAGGCTCCAGCAAGGCTGCCCTGTCACCAAATCTGTTCATTATTTTATGGACAAGTTTTCTAGGTGCGGACAGGGACCGAAGGGATCATGTCTTTGGTTCTTGCAGAGATGACAGTGTTGCCTTGTTGCTTTATCAAGCCAGGACTTTCCGCTTGCACTTGGGTAGCCAAGTGTAAAGCTGGAATGAGAATAAGTACCTCAAAGTCCTAGGCAATGGTTCTCACAAATCAACCTGAGTTTCGCCTCAAGTTGAGGAAATGAAGTACCGTTCACAAGCAATGGAAGGATGGAAGAGGACATTGACAAACTGATTGGTGCAAAGGTGGGGTTGGAGATTGTTTTTGTGGTAGAGGACAGCTATGGAAAAAGTTGAGTAGTGAAGAAGTATCATCAGTGAGAAAAATATAATTTTTATTTCCGTTTTTATATTTGATTTGTTAAGATTTGTCTTCATTATGCTCAATTTACTTTTAAGGTTTGCTGTGTATATTTTTGCATAAAAAATGTTCCCTTTGTTCAGAGAACATTTTCTATTTTTTTTCTTTTGAGACAAATGGCATGGATATCAAATTTTTAACTTTTCCATCTACTAGGCGCTTTTACATTAAGCTTCCCTTCACCCATTTATACACCAGTGTTACAGCTGGTGGGGTAAGTGTCTTGCCCAAGGACACAACAACAGTATGAACTGAGGAGAGCAGGAATCAAACCGCCAACCTTCCGGTTATAGAACGACCGCTCTACCACTGAGCCACTTTTGTCCTGATTATGTGCTGTTTGGTTTAAACGGGACAAACACCAAAACAGAGGTTTTGAAATATAAAACATGTAAACTTTTAGTAGACGAAAAGAAAAAAACAATATTACCACCTAGAAACAACAGTAAATCATGACCTTTTGTCCAGTCTTTGCATCTGGTTTCATTTTAGTGGGGTGATACTGGCAAGGGCTTTGGTATATTATAGTATTTGTACTTGTATAGTACTTGTATTAGTATTCAAGCATTTTGATTTTTTCTGATGTACTTTTGCAAAATGTATGCTTATTCACTTGTGACTATCTCCATCTAGAAATGTGGGTAATTACTTGTAGCCATAAAGCAATTGTAAATGAATTTATTAGTTCCCTGGTTTTAGGAGTCAGTGGCCTTGTGTAGGTCAAAGTACTGTCAAAGGGGGAAAAAATTACAGCGCTGAAGATCAGATGAGAGACATACCAGTTTTCAGAAAAAAGTCAATTCATCTTCCATCTGAATGGACTGACGTCAATCAGTGTGCTCTGTCGTGTGGGGACTCGGGCCTGCACCAAACCAGACTGCTCCATCAAATTCAAAGAGGACTCTGTCTTCTAGTACATCATGCTGGAAAAATTCTCCCAGTATGTGGAGAATTTTGTAAATATATACACTCATAACAACAGGGTTACATGATAAATAATGTTACGGTAGACTGTGAGCTGGCCTCAACCCTTTGACACAACATGTTGCACTTACGTTAATGTAATAATGGTTTACTATGGGATAGAGGGGCTGGTGAGTCATAGGTCAGCAGTGAATGTAAGGTACGAACAACGGAAAGCTCGAGGCGCTTAGGGGAATAATTGAGGCCTCGTGCATCTCCCAAGTGCCAAACATTAAGAGTTATTACTTCCTCCCTGTATCCACAAAAAAAGAGTATCTTCCACTGCCTTGGTACGAGTGCTCAAGTCAAATAGAGCAGTGTGTATGTGCAAATATGCATGTACACCAGCCTTCACCTTGTATATAAAACAATGTCACATATTATATTGTAATTATAATACATGTTTAAATTAGTCATCTCTCAACTGTATATGTTTGTTTTTCTCAAAAAATTTCACCAAAGAGTGACATAGTATTTAATTGAATTATATAAAGGCATACTATGATTAAAATATATTGTTGAATAGGTTGTGCTTGTATCGGCTCTTGTATCGGCTCTCTCGGTACACATCCAAACTAATACAGTTTTATTTTAGCACCACACACTATGACACTTATTTAAACTTGGACGTACACTGCCACGTTTTCAAATCTCTCCAAAGCTTCATGATGCATAAAACTTCAAAGTAGTGTTGTTTTACTCAAAATATGTTTAAATATAAAAAATTAAAAAATTAAATAAAAAATGCACAATATTACTGTAACAATAAAACCAATTATTTTTCTTTCTTTCTAAAAACTATGTTTTTTTTAACATTGTATATGTAATGTTTTTCTCAGTTTATCAGTGAGATTGAACAAACTAAACAAATGGTGGCATATGTTGTGTGACAAACCATCTCTTTTATTTTTGTGAGACCACTTCTGGGAAAAGTTACCAGGACTTACTGAAACAGCTACTGGACAACGTTATTCTTAGCTCTTTTAATTGCCAAGAAGATGTCTGTGGTATGTTTCTTTCCTGGGATGATGTTAGATATTTACACAAGGCTCATTCAGAAATATGCATCTCACAACTAAAATATGTAAACGGCCGTTAGCTTGACTGGACTTCTGCTCACATATCATTTCAACATTTACATTCTTCCTAAGGTATTAATATACATACCAAAACTTTGTTCTCTAACAGGAACTAGTTTGTCACGCTTAAAATATACCAGTGGTGTTGTTTAAACTATGTACAAGGAATCTGAAGTATTCTAATGCTTGTAATTGTCAAAATGATGGAAGTGTTAAGGGCCAGGTGCAGTTTTGGAATAGCAGTCATGCCATTGTTCTTGTTCATTTATTGCTTTTGTTGAATATAATGTACATTACCAAAACAAACCACATGGAGCGCTGTCTTTGCTTCAATGCAGTTCAATGTTCATTTAATCCTATTTTTTTTCCAACTGCTGACAATAATGGATGAATAATGAACAACACTGATCTAAATAGTCTATGTAGTGCATATTATAATAAAAAAATTTTAAACATTTACTATCTTACCTTATCATTTTCTGCAAATATACTTAAGGTAACTCAAAGTCTTGTTTCCAATATTTATTTATTGACTTTTTTAAATAGAGATTATTAATTTTTATTTATTATTTTTTTAATGTTTCTATACACAGCTGACACTAAGAACTTGGCTTACATGCTCCACTTTTAAATAAAAAAGTTATCTTATAAGGAGACTGTAAATGTCTCTGTGGGCTAAACCGTACTTTACAGACACAAAAGTTAAAATGTTTCAGAATGGTTCAGCTTGTAAAAAGAAAAAAGATCCATTTTGCAGGAATCTTGCAAAAATGTAATTTCATAAACTTCTCAGTGATCACCAATCATTGTTTCATGTCGGCCCACCTGTTGCTGCAACTCACCTGGGCTTTTGAGAAAACTCTGACAAGAGTAGCTCTTTGTATTTAACTTTAACTCATATCAAGTGTGAATGTTTGACAGAGTGAGTGCTATTTGTTGCCAAAAACATGGCTAGTGTATATCAAGTTTATAATATTGTCTCCAGCGTTACGAGGTTATAAATAATGATTGCTACAGATGCTTAAACAAAAGTGTTACAATCACACCAGGTCACCTACAACAAAATATCTTACATTGTTTAGTTGCTAAATACACCAACACCAGTTGACTGAAAAAGTAAAAAAAGTGCTTACATTTTTGTAAAAGAAGCATTTGTCTTCTTAATGTTTATAAAAGCAGCATAATATTTAGACTAATCCGAGAGGTATTCTTTATGTTGTTCTATGAAGGTAGTAGAGACACCAATTTTTCTGAGAGACATACATTTTTTGTTTTACATGAAACTGGTGCATTTTGAAGCAAGTTCAGAAGTTCACCCTGCTGAAATAAACTATATACCTATCTACATGTAGTCCCTGCTGAGTTAATAACTAAACATTAATAGATAAATGTCTGTTGTGTGTAGTGTTCGCAGTCATCCAGGACATAATGTAGAAAAAGTTTTAACAAGGTCTTCACCTTCAAACCTACGTTCAGAAAACCTTTCAAAACCTTTTCTTTATTAAATATATAAAATATGTGAATTTAAATCCTGCAGCAACAAGCGCCTTCTTCTCCTGTCATATAACCTGTCAATATGTTTAGTAAACTTTACACCTTAAAGCTTTTAATTGCATAATTGTTACAGTTACATCATTATTGTGTATAAATATGACTTCTGCAAGAACATCGTTAAAATCTTATATCATCACTAATCCAGTTGTCGAAGATATTTGTTTGCAGCTGAGTGGTAATAAAAAGTCAGTCTGTTAATGTGCCCTCCTACGATTCGAGACTATGACTCATATCGAAGGCTCACTGCAGAGTTCTGTGTGATGTGAATACTTATCAAGGCAACAATCCCAAACTTGCTCCTGCTCTTGAGGCTCGTAGTAACATATTCCATGTTTTATGATGCATTGCTGGGACCCCTGATCACAGTGTGTGCGTTTTTATGCCTGTCAACCAGTGCTTAAATCACACCATCAAACAGGAGAGGAGCCGACTTAAGGCACACTTCTCCGCCTTTACATCATGACACTATATGAGGGGAAGGTGCACTTGCTTCACGGCACTTGTTTACTCAGAAACGTATTTTAAGCCATAAAGTTGCACCGTTATCGAGTGTGTTTTTTGAATGGGGGTATGCGAGCTGACCAACTGAAATAACTTGTTTGACGTCATGACTATTTTTAGAAGGTAATATATGGGTGTGGAAGTGCCTTTTCGTGTTCAAAATACACACTGAAAACACACACGCAGATGCAACCCTGTGTACAAGTGCACAGATGTGTGTGTGTGTGTGTGTGTGTGTGTGTGTGTGTGTGTGTGTGTGTGTGTGTGAACTCTCTCTAATAGGCCTATCAGACAAATTCACACCTGGTGATCAGCATCGTTGTTTGCACGTACTGATAGACAATGATTTTAAAGGCACAGTGCATTTTTAACAAGCAGTTACCAGAACTGCCGAGCAATATTACCACTGAATAAGTCCAGAGGGAAAATAAAAAGTGACAAATCCTATTGATCAAAGTGCAAAGCTGTTTTTTTTTATTTTATTTCATTTTATTATTCAATACGTAACTAGAACAAAATGCATGTGGTTGGCTCAACTTTTCAGAGATTAAATATTTGTCTGGATTCTATAAAGCTAACTCTGGTTAAAGTGTTGGAAAGAGACACCAGATCACTTGGAAGCAGTCAGACTTGTGTCACTTCATGGACATAAAACCATCTACACCTCTGCAGACTTTTCTGTGGAAGGGCTGTATTTCTTGAGGTGCACTGAGCATCTGAACTCACGTAATATAAAATCCTTTTTTTTCTTCTTTTTATTAGGATAAACTAATCAAAAGTGTTAATTGTTCCTTGCTTATTTTATCACGAGTACACAGCAGGGGGGAAACATAATTCTATCCATGTTATTTCTCCAGAAGATACCAAACAGCCTTACAGTCAGCAGGGGGAGAAAACACTTCATGCCACTGTTTGTGTCCGAGCTTCTCTGTCCCTCCCCCACTGGAGCCGACACGTGAGTCAGAGAGTGGCTCATGAGTGGCAAGGCCAAAGAGTACAGCATGAGCCTCGTCTCACTGTCCAGACTTTGTGAATGTGTGTCTTTTAAAACCAGCAGGACTCAACAATAAGACTAACTAAAAGAGACTAAAAAAGTGTTTATACTGTTGTATTGTTTGTAGAAGCAACATAAGAGTGCTGCATTTGAGACCTGTCGGATTTGATCAAGGGCACAGACCTTGTCAGACGTGAAGGACAGGTGACAGAGGTTTGAAGCCTGTTATACACCACATAGACAATTTAGTATCTGCTTCCTTTGTCTTTGATATAATAATTACAGTCTGGGGATATTTGTTACAATGTCTAACAATATCTGTTTGACTGTCTCTCATTTAGGCCAAAGGGAGTTCGAGGAAGATGATCCAGTCTGAGCGTCCATCCAATATACAGTCAACTAATGGAGATGACACAAAATGTCTTAATTTGCATACAAAAATAAACACAAAGACTCTATATGACACACATTATTTCTGTTTTGGTCCCTATAGACCCTTTTGACAAGCTACAACATCAAAAGCAATTGCTGTCCTGCCCTTTTGCTCTGCATAGGCCTATGCTAAAGATATAGCTTTAGACTCTGAAGCATTAGAAACGCTTTAGAGTCAAACGATATTACAACATTATAAATGGGGTGTTTTAAACCAAAGCAAGAACAAAAGGGAATACCTATCTTTGGTGAAACCATTAGGCAAATTCATCTTTTAACTGTAATGTAGGTAAAATGTTGGCTGTTGTGTTTTTGCCAAAAGCAGAAAAAAGTTTACAAATAGTAAAAGTGTCTATAGCACTGTCTTCATTACCTGAGTAATCACATGAATGGGCCTGAGCTGGCTAGTGACGCCCCACTGTGTGCCTCCAAGCCCAAGTAAGTGCTGAACATCTTCTTAACGCAAACTTAGACGCTGTTTACACAATAAAAATTAATATGTTGCATTGTTTTTTATTAAAAGTCTGTGTTTACACAGCTCTGCTCAGCGATAGTATGCATGCTTGGCCGTATAAGACGCTGTGTGTGCTCCACCAATCACTACAAAGGTACACTTTTTGTGAATAAATTATTAGCACATGAGGTTCTGAAGTAGCCTGGTTCTACCAGACTCTCGTACATTTCATTTGTACAGAGAGTCTGGCCTCGCTCCATTGACAAGCGTTTACTTCCTTGTATGCGGGAACTCTGTT
This sequence comes from Neodontobutis hainanensis, assembly GCA_024349245.1. Lineage (NCBI taxonomy): Eukaryota > Metazoa > Chordata > Actinopteri > Gobiiformes > Odontobutidae > Neodontobutis > Neodontobutis hainanensis. The sequence goes on along the minus strand of JALDNG010000002.1, from coordinate 2,732,273 downwards.
GAAGTTTAAAACTATTGGATCTGCCCAGAGTCACTCAGGATCTGCCATAGCCAATCGCTAACGTGTGGTCGTGACGTATGTCATGCGCCGAAACCGACTGGAAACAACAAGTCACTCCCTCTGTTCGCTGATTGGTCCTACAAAAAATTGATTTCTGGAAACCTAAGAATATACAGCGATCCCAGACTAAGTACTAAAGCGAAATGAAATTGAGCGGAAGTACGTAGGAGGGCGGAGCCAGGCTAGTTCTGAAGTACAAAAGACAAAAAAAACCTGTTACAGATTCTTGATTAAAATTAGTCTGACAACAGGTAGAAACAAACCCAAATTAACTTGTGACTATTACATCAGTAAAATAAACTGGTTACACTTGGATAATGTTCATGTAAATGAACTATCTAATCTGTTTTCAGAGACTAAACTGATTAAACTGCTCCTTATTTATTTTATCATCAAATGAGGCAAACAGTGCTGCTGAAGTGACTGAACATTTAATCATGGGCCTTTTCATCATTCAACAAAATCAATTCTTCATAGATTATTTAAGCTGTAATCAGCTTTAAAAAAAAATCTATTTTGATGTTGCCACATCATTGCAGTTGTTTAAATATAATTTCATTTTTAGACCTCAACAAACAGCAGATTTGATTTTGGCACATGTTGCTCACAAACCACTTATTAAAATCTCATTGTGATGCTTTTGTACTTCACTGGCATAATGTATGACTCTGACTGTAATAATACCATGCACTTAACCCCCAGAAAGAGCAACTAGAAATGTGCTGGGAGGTCAAAGGTCACTGCGCAGCTACTGACATCAACAGAGCTGAGGTCAGGACCTGGCCAGCGCTTGGCCCGGGCCGGTCAGAGGATAAACATGTGGACCATGTCTGGAAAGTTAATGAATACCATACATTTATTGGACAGATTCTTTTAAAACAGGCACATGATTGAAATAAGGATCTCTGCCCAAACTGATTCTCGTTTATTATTTTGGCTTTATGTCTGGTGTGTTAAATTTGGAAACACAAACATTGGAGGGAAGGCCAAAATATTAACGTAAGGGTCCATGGCTTGGGTCCAGTTGCTCCATTTAACGTCTTGTTGTTGCCCTTATCACACAGCTTATATTGTCCCTAAAGTTTTTATAAAAATATTTACAATAATTGGTGGCTGTCTATAATCATAGGTGCTTTAGCTACAGACTTTCTGTACTTACTGTAGGAGCCCAAAACTGCAGAGAATTTTATTGTTATCACTATTTTGGAATTGATGATACAACAGCCCATTAAAAGTGACCTCAAAACATCACAGACTGTCTCCTGCTGATGTTTGTAGTAGACTTACAGAACCAATTACTGCATTATCACCATCATTTGTTCACATTCACAATTTTAGCTACAAATTTCCAAAGCATTGTAAGGTGTATATTATTGTTGCCTGGTTGAGGTGTAACCAGGACCAAAATGTAACTTATTAAACTAACGCAAGTCAAAGTAAAAGCTGTGGTGAGCATCATAATATCCTTTGATTCAAATGTTTGTAAAGCTTCAATAGAAGCAACCATAACACAAAATCTCTCTGAGGGACTCAGCAGCCTACTCCAGCTTTAATATTTTGGTGTGATGCTACATATAAAGTGTACTAAATAGGCAGCGGACAAAAACTAAAAAATTACCCACAAAGTGCAACTTTAAAATATAGGACATTTTTAGTATAGGACTATAATAGGCCTACTGAAAATATTTTTTCCCAAAAATGTATTGTCTTTGATACAGCTCACAGCATAAATGACAAACAATTATGAAGCTGGACATAGATGAACATCACACACCACACACCGTATAAGCAATCACAAAATAAGGACAATCTGGGGCAAAAATGAGTCACGGTTCCCAGAGTGTCATCGCACCAGGACACATGCAAATCAGGCCAATTGACATTAAAGTCTATCAATAGAAAGTATACAACATCACAAAAAGCATGACACGATGCACAGTTTAATTGTCTTGGCGTTTCAAACTCAAAGTGAATATGTGATTTGTCAATTGATTCTTTTGCTCCCAGGCTATGAATAAAGTGCTTTAATTATTGATGTGCTGACGTCAGATGTCCGCCTGAATGTTGTATGTGGTGCAGACCTCTTTCTCCGGGCAAGCTACTTCCCCACCCTTCTCTCAACCCTCCGTCACCCCTTGCTCTCCCCCAGCTGATGTTAAGAATGGACACCGAATGCACTGCGGGCAAAGTGGACATGCATTACCCAGTTAAAAAAGAGGTTTATGGTAAAAAGCAACTTCTGGATCTGCAACCCTCTGCTACTTTATTATGAAGCAACTGGTTTTTCCATTAAATTGCATCTCAAAAGTCAAAGATGTGTGTTGAATTTATTCCCAAGTTCTTAAGTTAGAGACTAATTTAGCCAATTTTGAGCGTTGTCTCTCAAGCAAAACAAAAAAATTGCATGTTTGTCCTTGGAAAGATAGAAGTCTTAAAAAAACTGCCTTGTCAAATTCAAGGCCCCTTGGCCAAAATGGACCATTTGCAATTTTTTTAATCTGGCACACAACCAATACAAAAACAAAAAAAAATAATGTCAGAAAAACTTAGGTGTGTCTTTTGTGTACTGTAGTTCCTCCGAAATATGCTAGTATTAATTTGATATTTAATGTTTGTTTCATTTTCTTCTTTAGGTTCCCATCTGGCAAGGGACAACAGACTTAAACTAGCCATTTGGCTAACTCTAACATATTGACAGTTGTACTGTTTTATAATATGCACTGTCCCTTTAAAATAAATAAATAAAAAATATAAAAGAAATAGTGACAGGTAAATCATCACAGGTGAGATGTCCCATGATCCTGTATAAGTGAGCTGCTTATCAGTGTAAACTTACACTGCTGTATTTGACCTGTACATGTGTCGGTCTGTGTGATGTGCTCTCCTTTGTTGAACCACCACCAACATTGAACCAAAGTGTGAGTCATGCTGCTTTAATCAAACTGTCTATTTTCTGGTCCTTATTAAAAAGAAGTATTCATGGACACATAGGCAAGGTATTTAAACATTTCCTCTCTCAAAATGCATGTCAACTCATGATTCCTCAATACATCATACAAATGATGAAGATGCTTCGGAGTTGATTAGTGGCCAGCTTGAGGTGTGGAGTGAGACAAAAACAGACAGCATAGCTAGGACTGGCGTATGCCATGGATGTGAAGAGATCCTCTTGAAGAGGCGGGGGAGAGAGGGAGGCAGAGGCACATTGAAGCAGATGCAGAGAAATGTGAGAGGGTGTCAGTGAGACTGTGATGACGCGCTCATGGCTGCGGAGAGCTGGCGAGGCCGTGGCCATGGCTCTGACTCACCTCATCCCCACGGGGCCTCCTGCTTGACGTCACTCAGCGTGCGCTGTGGCATTTCTCTGCTTCAACTTCTTTGTGAGCAGCAGCCACACTTGAGCCTTTCTCAGATCTAAGAGACTGAAAGTGTGCATTTGTATATATCTATCTTATTTTATCTTATCTTATCTATCTATCTAGATATATATCTAGATGTCTCTCTCTCTCTCTCTCTCTCTCTCTCTCTCTCTCTCTATTCATCCATCCGTCTGTCAATCTGTCAGTCTTTGTCTGTGCTTCTTCATTTAGTGCTTGTGTAAAGTGCAGGTATGACTCACTGAAGTCTAAAACAGTGCTCTCAGTACCAAACTAATAATAGAATCTTGTGTCTAACAATAGTTAAGTTGTACAGAGTAAAACTGGATTTTTGTTGCATTAATGTATGTCTTTCTTTGAAATAAACAAATCTTTATATGAAATGAATATGGAAAATGATTGTTTCACAAATCAGTTTCTCCATGGATTTAAAGGCACAGAAACCCTTAAGCAAAATGGTAATGTTTTGAATGAAACCATAGTTGATTTACAGAACCATCACCATGTGCTATTACCCTGGCAAAGTACATATTTTACAAGTACACACATGCATGCAAATTTTCTTCCATGGCAGAAAAAACTGCCTAAATTTCACATAAGGGACAGAGCACGAAGGCCGCTGCAGGTCGAACATCTCAGTCTTATGAGCATAACAAAAAGTCTTGTTGGCAGGTATATGATTGCAGTCAGGTTTTAAGAGCTGTAAGTGCAAAGTTGAATGAGTTTTTAAGTGGTCTTTATTTCTGGTGGATGGGTAAGTCCACATTTGAAGATTAAATTCACCATGTGTTTTACAACAATATTTTAAACAAAAAATGTATTAATCTGAAAACATACAAATGATACAGGGGCCCTCCACACACATGGGACTTGGGGCATTAGTCATAAATCCATGCGCAACAATTATTTGACAACAGTGAGTCAATGTTTACAGTAAACAAAAATTTTCTCTGACTTTCGGGGCCCCTTTCCACGGTGCCGGAGCTATTTTCCAGAATGGCCCTCATAAAATCCAGGCCTGACTGTATATTTTTGACACTTTACAAAGTTTTAATCTGTTGTGTTACTGTTTTCAATTCTTGTTTTGTGTTTGCATCGACTGCCAAGACACATTCCTATAACTGTGGAGATGTTACTTAATAAAACTGACTGATGTGGATGCCAGGCTGCACTATTTTCAAATATTGCAAGTCACAGCAAAGTGCAACAATAACAAAACCAGGTGAACACAACAATCTTTTTATTTGTAATTTAAGTTGTATAATGCAGTTACTGTGACGTTTGCTGAATGAGTGAAGTTTTACTTTGCATCTGTACCAAAGGAAATCCAGGGGAAACAGTACTCCAGTCTGTTTTGTACAACCATCTCTATGGTTTCTAATTTTGGTTAAATAAAAAATGGGTTCATTTTAAATACATATGTTGCAATTGCACCTCTTTAATTAAGTATATTTGCTCTTTACTGTAAAGTTCTTGTGTGTTGCTGCCCAGAGCCAGAGCCTTGAGTCGTTCCGACTGAGAAGATAGAAGATGTACCACTTCCCACCCAATCTGCCTGGGTGGGGCGAGGGGGCGGTAGGCTACTGGCCTTGGTGCAAAGCACTCTCAGTCATAAGCACTAGCCTTTCACACCTACGGGTCTATTCCAAATGCCACACAGTCAGAGGAGACAAAAGTGCGTCACCTGTGAAGAATTAGCCGCTACATCTCAAATGATCAGTGCACAGCAGAACACACAAGGATACAAGCCAAAATGCACTTCACACTCAGACAGTGGCCTGCTGGTGCTAACCGCGGACATGAGACCAGGCCATATGTGAACCTGCTGCATCCAGTGCTCTCAGCCTCTATAGGTCCAGGGAGTGGGCTGTGAGTCACATCTAAACTGCTGCAGCAAAATTAATATCCCACAGATCCCTGGGGCCCAAACACAAATGTGGTAGGCATTAAATGTGCATGTAGAAATGCAGCCGTAGGTGGGTGGTTGGCATTTTAATCATGTGATGAACACTGTATTAAATTCAATATAGAAAGTGCAGGAGTGCTCCAATAGATGATTTATATTCTGGTCAATGGTAATGGGTAGATAAACAATAAAAAAAATGTCATTAATTTCAATATTTGAAAACCTTGAGATATTTGGTATTTATAGGACAGTGAGGCTAACAAATACAACAGTCCATCTTCTAGCATTGTCAACAGGAGATTATGCTTGCTCTGTACACCACTAAAGCAACAGTCATAATGTGCTCATAATGTTCACTGTGCAGCTTCTATAGTTTACATAACTCTGTTTGCAGCAGAAAACCCTCAGAGTAGTACCTTAAAAACTTTTATAACGTGATGTTTCAGTTATGCTTTGTGGCACAGAAAGTGCTGTAGTGGTACTATTTTAACAGGTTTGTCAATAGTAGTAGTACCTATAGTATATCTATGACAATCCGTTTTAAGTAAACACAACAAAGAACTAGTTAATGACAAAATCCATAAAATTTGCAAAACTTTTCACTAATAATTCTAATTTAAAAAATATCCCCCCAATGGCTTCCAGCTGTTGCCTGGCAACAACCTTTACAAATGAAGTAAAGCTGTACTGAAGTGTTGAAGGTAGTGTGATTTGAAAACAGCTGTTGAAGTCATAAGGAATAACCACATGGTTAGACTTCGACTAAGCACCAAACATAAAGACAGTGTTCACTTCACACAATCTTCTGACCTCCACCAGGGCCGGACCATCACTTTTAAATAAAGCATTGGAATGTCTCAAATTAAGCTTTTATTCTTATAATCAATCAGATAAAGCATTTTCTTCTTAATATTGACTGTCTAAACTCATGAAACAGCTCTCTGGAGGTTCAGTCTGGCTTCCTGTTGTGTACTGAGGAACACAAGTAACACAATGTCCTCAGTGCAATGTGTCAAAGTTGGTACTAAACAGTTCAACAAAAAGGAACACATTTGTCAGAGATATGTTTTGAGTATAGATTGTTTAAATGTCTAACTTTGGATGAAATGTCTATCTTGGACAAATGTATAATTAAAGTTGCCTCTGAGCTGACAAACTGGCACTGCTAAACGAAAAGCATGTTCACTAAGTTTTGCATCAACGTTTAGCACATTTATAAACTAAACTGATTTTGTTTCCACATTTTAACACATTTTATGTTTATATTTTTACAGCGTAATGTGGGTCCACGGAGCCTAAAAATTTATAATGACATTTGCTTTTATGTTTTGTATTTATGTTAAACTAAAAATCTTAAACAATATAATTGATTACACTTATAGCACAATGTGAGATGCACAGTAAGTTCCTATTGCTGCATCAGATTTTAACAGGCCTTGTATACCAATATAACACGACGTGGGGAGGATCCATTGAATGGTGTGTGCTCTGTGTAAGTGAGTCATTTACACTTGGACAATCTCTATCATTTTAACCCCAGGGTGATTGTTCGGCGTGTGACCTCCATTTCACTGTCATTCAGGAGAGCGCTGCTTCAGTTTGAGCCAAATGGACAACTGCTGGGAAGATTGCAGGCTTGTAGTCAGACAGGCAATTTTAAATTTGCAGGGATAATGGCAGTAAGTGGGGGGAGAGAAAGCACTGGCAGTAGTGGTGGCAAGATTTAGTACAATACAGTTCTTGGAGAGTGGCGATTTTATTTTGCTGACAGCGTCCAATATGTTGCCTCATTGATGTTGATTACATATTCCAGGGTTGTTTTTCCCTCCCAGAGATACTTAGTAATTCTTAACTTGAAATGAACCATTTTTGTGGGAAATTGCTAACCGCTATAAACAATACTCTATTTAATGGCTGGACTTCATTTTTGCTTTCAGAATACAGTGGTATGAGTCAAACCTGTTGACCATATTTATGACTGTATTGTAAAACAAATACATGTAAAGTAGTAGTTGCATTGGTGCAAAGCATTAGTGTCTCATCTGTGTAAAGGTGTGTAAATGGTCACTTGTCATTGACCATTGTCATGTGAATTTGTCTTTATTTTTTTAAAAGACAAAAGATGCATTATTAGTGAGACTATCCTGGATACATACAGGTTAAATAAAATAACTGACAAAGCTAAAAAAAAAAAAAAAAAAGAAGCTTAACATCAAAATACACACAAATTACTTTCTATAGTGTTGCCATGGCGTTGACCAAAACCTAAAAATTTATCTAAAACTCAGCACCAGCACTGGGCAATCATCGCTGCTTGTGGCTATATTTATTTATTTCACTCACACATCAATAACATAACCTGGTCTGCATACTTTCACGTGCGTAATATCAACCCTCTCCGCCCTTCCCTCACTATCTACACTGCCGCCTTTGTCCACAGCCTTGTCATTTCCCGCACTGATTATTGTAATTCACTCCTTTTTGGACTCCCAAATAAATCTCTCCAGAAACTGCACCCGTATCATAACCTGCACCAACTCCACATAACACATCACCGTGCTCTGTATTCACCTTGTACTGTATTGTCTTTTATGAGCTCAAAGGTGATCTTGGGTTCCTTGAGAGGCTGTTAAATAAATGTATTATTATCATCTAGAAACAATGACAATGGCTGTGATAGAGGCCTTTAAGTTTTCAAAACAAAATCACTATTGGACAGCCAAAAATTGAGTCAGTCAGAAATGCACAAAATTTGGCCCACACAGCCATGATGTCACGACAACCAAAGCAGTCTCCTAAACCCATGCTCTGACTTCAGCCGTGTTGCTGTGGCAATGACCGGATTGCTCCAAATAAACCCAATAGAAACTCTATGCAATGATACATACTTTATTAAAAATTTAGTTTGTTGTAAATAGGTAAAATCTGGCACATACAATCATGTCCCCGAGCAAGAAACTCTATTGGACCCATGAGCTAAGTACAACCATGTTGCCATGACAATGCTCCTAAATACTATGGAAATACTGCCTTGATACAAGACCTAAGTCGGCCTTTGTCAAAGGGCTCTCTTTCAGGTTTTTGGTGATACACTAAAACCCAGCAACAGCACTGGCTACCAATAGAAGAATTGTTTCCGATTGCTAATAATAATAATAATCTTTATTTTTATATAGCGCTTTTCCACCTACTGTAGTAGGCACTCAAAGCGCTTTACATACAATAAGCTATTTACCAGTGTTACAGAACATCACTGGAGGCAATATAGGTTTAGTGTCTTGCCCAAGGACACAACAACAGTATGTGGGGGAGGGCGGGATGTTATGATGTTTTTGGGATGTTTTGAGCGGGGATTGAACCGCCCACCCACCGGTCAAAGGACGCCCTCTCTACCCACTGAGCTACTGCCACCCATGTTCACCCCATGCCATGTCTCTGAGTAGCATACTCTAGCTGCCTTATAGCATCCAAAAACATGCATGTCAAGGTGAATGGGTGAATCTAAATTGCTCCTAGTGTTTACCAGTAAGATGCTGCCATACATGTGCAAAATTCAGAAATACTGTATTACTATGTCAGTCAAATTATTTAATTGGCTTGCGTCTTTGCCAGTGCCAGCATTGTAACCTTGCTTATAAACAATCGCCCACTGTCGACCATGTCCATGATCAACTGCCCGATGTGTGCTGCCACATTGGATCTTACATAGAGTTGGTCATGTCTTTACAATCCGACCTGACAGTGCATGTCTGACATGAAAATGTCTCAAACTTAACTTTTCACTATTTTTAAGTTACAGAAGGGTACAATGTGCACTTGTTTGGCTTTCCATCTCGTTAAGGCTAGTTTCTTTACACACCACAGGAAGAAATAAGCAGGTGCAAAAATGCAATTGGCTGTTAGAGCCAGTGAAGGAAGCCCATGTTGTCTCCTTTGGTTTGTGAGTCTGGAGTTAGTGAGGTGACAGCGGGTCACCCTGTATATCACCTGACACGGCTAGTAGCTCTGTGTCAACGGCTAACAATAGCAAGAGGCTGCAATGGGCTTTAGCACCAGGGCAAACACCTCACATGTACTTTGGAATGCTCAAATTGTTTTTAGTGTCATCGTTTCAATGCATTTTGGTCCAAAATTATGCAGCCTTTTTATATATTAAACCTTCAGGCCTTGAGTCAATCACAAAACTTATTAAGAAAGCTTTAACCTCTGTGAGAGTCCTTTATGTTGCAGGGGGAGCAGCAAAGATGGACTGAAACTGACAGAGGATTCACATCTGAGCTGTGCTAAACTAAATTCTTGAGTCTGTCAGAGGGAGCGCCAGCAGCTGAAACATGTCCTGCCAAAACACGCACGTCCACAGTGTTAATGGTCATCGCTCTCCACCTGGAAAGTGGAAATAACAAAAGGCACGAGGCAGAAAGAGATGAATATCAGACACAGTGCAGAGTCATTTGTTATACAGAGTTATTGTTTTACGCTTTAGCTTATGGCACATACAGCATTTCCAGCATTTTATAGTTTATAGGTTCCATGTTGTCTCCATCTTTGCATCAGTTCCTTGTCCTCACACAAAATCTCCAATAAATAAACAAACCAGCACTTAGGGACTTGTAATCCATTTTCTATAAGGTGTGTAAGGATTTATTGGAGCCACTTGGGTGTGTCCGCTGCATAATGCTAACTTTGCTTGACAAAAAGTTATTGACTATAGATTTTGGAGGGGCAATTGTAGCCTTTTAGATATGTATTAACCTTTACGATAGTAGCATCAGAGACATTTTGCATGTTTCCTGAAACAGAAAGAAAACGTCCTTTTAATGTACACAGAGATGCTTACCACATACTCTACTCCACCACTGCATCTTTCTGATTGTAGACATATGCACAGTTTCCTGACACTCTCTGATAAACAGTCCCACATGAGTTGTGACTTTACACTCAGTGGCCTGTAGCTGTAGCACAACCTCAAAGTTACATAGGCTCGAGAATTCAATAAACAAGATCAGGGCAACACTATACTAATATAGTATAAGTGCTGGCCTGTTTTAAAAAACTGTAGTTAAGGTTTAAATTATTTTCTGTGCACATTATCATATTCTGACTAAACTAAACAATGCTAAAAAAAAGCCACAACGTAAATTCAGAGAATATGTGGACAAGATGAGAATTAAAGTTGGAATGTGCAGTATTTACAGGTCAAAATTTATATATCATTAAGCTGACCCAATCCCCATCCTCTTTTTCAGAGCTCAAGTCAGATGCAAGTTTATTCTTCACTGTATTAGTGAACAAAGTTGGTTCACTAATACGCCTCCAAATTATTCAAAAGGGTCATAGGTGTGGAAAAAAAGGGGTTAATATTATATAAAAACATTCTGGTGAAACTCAAGACAACACAGTGAAGCAAAATGCTGTTTCCTTTTACAATTAAAGCCTATTCTAAAAAGACATAAAATGTGCATTGTTCAAAAGGTTCAGTCACACTGGAAATACATTTCAAATATTGTCTCCATTTACATCTTTAAAAATAGTTTATAACAAGGCCTTATTGTAATGTCTCGGTATTACACAGAAAGGTTCAAAGGTCAACTTTCTGTTTTTTAAATACATGCTGACTGGTTGTTCACAGTAGGTTTTTGTCAGATTCACCAACAGCTGGAAGTCACATACCTGGTACTCAATTTATAGATCAGTCTACAGTAATAACGTCTTCTTGAAGCATATTTACTGTTTCCATAGCAATGGTAAATTAAAATTCAAAGGAAACAAAAGTTTTTATCATCCATGTAGTGATCTTCTCCTGTGCTACACACACCAATAAAATCGAGACAACAGATTAGACTAGAGTGTAATTTACTGTTAAAGAAAAGATTGGCGAGTCAACAGTGACACTAATTTCACTGAGGCCCTAATGTGCCATAACTACGTCAATATGTACAGCAGCACCCTCATCTTAGTGACAATCACGTTCAAAGGCTCTTCAGTGATTTGCCTTCGCATGACTGATTTATTTTATTGGTTTTACAGTTTGCGGAGTACATTTGAACCCTCTCCTCACCTCAAACCTATGATTCCAGGTTGATCTCATGGATCCTTAGAGAAAGGAAAATATATATGAGCTTAAATACAAAGTCGTTATGTTTTAGCGAGATACTCTGTGTAGTTTGTAGCCATTTAATTTTTCATCACAAGATAAACAAGAGTTTTAATGCATGTATTCTACATTGTCATAACACTCTTAACCTGTTAAATAGAAAACAGTTGGGTAAAAATGTCCTAATAACAAAACTTCATACTTCGTCAACAGGGGCACTGATGTCAAACAACTCACTCAAGTTGTGGCATCATATTCGACAAGATATCTTTAGAAACGGTTAAATGCTACTTGCACCATTTAGTTTCCAAGGTAACAAGAAAGGTATATTTAGAGTGCACTAAACTAAGACAGAAGAGAAATTGATAGAGCAATTGCAATTAGTGAAAGGTAAGTAAAGATCAAAACACCTCATCTGCTTACAGCTGAAGGTGAGAGGATGCTCAAGAACAAGCACGCAGCTCATTCAGCACCACTTCTCACACTTGCGTCATTCCCTTCATTCACATGGTACAGTAGAGCTGCTCCTCGAAGTACATTCAGTGCATATATAGACAAGTAAGTTCTATAAATGATTATGCGTATTATTGTAGATCTTTTTAATCACAAACAACTTTAACGCTGTAAAAGATGCCAAGGACACAAAGCAGCTCCATCACCAAAGCTGACGCAGATGAAGTTTTTACTATTGAAAAGTAGTCCTACTCTGACTCATCCCTTTTCTCAGCACAACAATATCGAATTGAACTGAACAAACAGTACATCAATGAAAACATCTCAAAGGGTATTTAAAGGAGCTATAAGTGGAAAAACTGACTTTTAAAATTAGACTGTACAAATGATCAACATAAGACAAAAGCGGTGTTATGTGTCTGTTATATCTCTTTGTGATACAAATTTAAATGAACATATTTCAATCAAATGTAGGCTAAATGGAATCATGTGCCATGTGTTTTATGAGTCAAATGTCTCTCCAAAATGATATTATAAAATCAACAAAAGACTATCACTGACCTCAACCTTTATGGGCACATCCTGGCAACTGCTCTTAATTGTGAATGGTCCAACAGAGCAAGAAAAAAGCGTTCAAGTTCTAAACTCTATTGTCTGATCCTTTACATTTTATTACACACTGGTCTGAAAGGGACAGTGAGATTAAATTATAGATTTAATCATATCATGCTACTCCTACTACTTACATTAAAGTTCCTAAAACACTTTTGAGGTCAATGTAAAACATCAGTCCCCAACCAAGTTCTTTTTTACAGTCTTAACACTGCCCTGAGTTTAGCCGAACGTCCTCTTGGGTTCTCAAATACGTCGCCCTTCTCTGGAGTGATGACTTTTCTTCGTAAAGGGACCCAGTAAAGACTCTTCTCTTTCCTTCGCTCGGATAGTTTCTCCTTTTTCTGGTTTTGGTTAAAGTGAAAATCATCCAGGTTAGACAAATCTTCTCCCTGGAGAAAGCGTTTGACCAATCTGTCTTCTAGTGAGTGGAAGGTGACCACACAGAGACGTCCCCCCGGCTTTAGTGCAGCCCTGGCGGCTAGTAGGCCGGCATGCAGCTCGTTCAGCTCATCATTCACAAAGATCCGCAGAGCTTGGAAAGTTTTAGTGGCTACATGCGAGGGTCGGTTTAGGCGGTCTTTACGGGCGTAGATTGCAGCAGCAGGAAAGGCACCTATTGAGAGAGAATTAGGTTCAGTAAAGTTTTGTTCCCACAGTGACTACATTTAAAAGAATGGTGAGATATATGCTGCATTCATGTATTTCTTAGATGGTCTTAGCTTTTGAACATGAAAATTACTGTTCTGACAATGATGTGTTCAGTGCCAAAAGTTTTTAACCAGAATTAAACGGACAAGTAAATTGAAGCAGCATTACAAGGGCCACCTACGGTTACGGTTCTGTAACTACACAGCTGTAAATCAATATGAGACTAGAGTCCTATCTGGTCAATCACTTGTACTGTCTAAAGAGCTTTGTTTGGTGTGTGTGTGTCAAAAAAATGTGTTTGAGAAGAAACACAGCCCAATCAATGTAATTAGTGAGGCTCACAGACCCAGCGTCTCTCAGAAAAGAACCTAGCATGACTCTAGTTAGTCAGATTCTTAAGGAGTATTAGTTTAATAATTGTGATGCTCTAATACAGACGTAAAGGCTTGGAAATTAGACCTCAGAAAAGTTTTTTTACTTAAATTAATTTCTTTGCTGCGATGTTGGTGACAATTATGTAGGAAAGTTAGGTGTGAAATTCTAACCAGAGTGTATCTATTGATCTGACTCAGGCAAGTGTTCACATGCATTTTCTCTGTCTGAACTCCCACACAGCATAAATACTTATGTTAAGTCACAGTTAAAAGGGACTAAAACATCTTTAATCAGCTGTGACCCAACTTTTCCTTGGCTAGAGCTAGATTCATGTTAGATCCAGACTGAAACTGACTGTACCAACTCAAAGATAGAATAAAACACAAAAGCCAGCACCACAGATAAAGTCAGTTGCTGTACATGCAAAGGTTAGTGTCAGCTCCAACCAGCCAGGTGGTATTGACCCCCGTTTAAATTGAAAAAAAATACTATGACATATGGACATTTTTCATTAGTGTTACAAGCTACACTGGCCTATGGCTGACTTTCTGACAGCATTTTAATATCAGTGGGTGGTTCAGAGGTGGGTAGAGTAGCCTAAAATTGTACTTGAGTAAGAGAAGCTACTTCAAAATAATTTTACTCAAGTAGAAGTAAAAACTCATCCATAAAAGTACTCAAGTATAATGTTTGTGGAGCATCTGGACTCAGTTGTCACCTCCAGATTCTAGTCTGGAAAGCGTTTAAACCTTTTCTACTCAAGTAAGAGTAAACAAGTATGTTAAAAGTCTACTTAAGTACTGAGTAACTGTTTGATTGTAATGTCTGATATATTTTTTATTTTTTTTAGAACGTATGTAATTAAACAGAGAAAAATATTAAAAAATGTGCAAATTCAGGTATTTCCAAATAATAAAATGAAAAATGAGTAAAAATAAATAAAATATTTACTAAATAAATTAAGGAATAACAAATTTCCAAATCTCACTTTTTCACAACATAAAGCATTTAAAACCAATCCATACAGTAGGTCACCTGTGTTTGAACAGGGCAGCTGTTGTTTGCTCTGTGTGTGAGCCACACAGCCTTAGTTCATGAGGCCAGGGCTGTTCGTCCTCTTCAGTTTAAACACTGGAGACAGTAGCTGCTGACATTTTTCATGTTTTTTGCTGGCTGCATGTAATAAGAGTTTGTGACTCTATGCCACCAGAGTTTGTGCTGGTCATGTGACTGCTAGGCTACATCTGATTGGTGAAACTCAGTCATGCGGTAGATAGACTGGCAGCACCTTTATTGGCAAAAATACAGAATAGAATGTTTAAAAAAAAAGTAACTGGTTGAGTGTAGCCCAATGCAACTAAGTAAGAGTAGCGTTACTTTTTCACAAATCTACTCAAGTAAAAGTAAAAAGCGTGGTGCAGTAAAACTATAAGTTCAAAAAGTTATTTAAGTAAATGAAACTTGTTACTACCCACTTTAGGCAGTAACCAGGGGTTTAGTTACACTTTAAGCTTCCTGGAGTCTCTTCCAAATATGGTAACCACTTCTGGTTTTCATGAATAATGTCTTCATGTTTATTGGTCCACTATATTTGCTGTACATGGATCTAATGAACAGAGTAGCCTATTTTATTTCTACAAGGCACTTTAACTGGTGTAAAAAAAACTGCAGCATGACTGAGCACCACGTCCGTCAGCGGCTCTATGTGAAGCAGATGGAGGGTGGAGATAGTGTTGATATGGCTGACGTGTCACTAAAATACTGAGAAAACTGTCTTAGCCAAATGCCATCATAATCTCTCATTTCACTCACTGCCAAGTTTGCAGTGAATTTTACTCAGTACAAAACTTGTCACAGTTACTATTAAAATCCATTTATTTATTCTTTGTTTTTGTTTTTTTTTATAATACCAGGGCCACAAGTTCACACAGTTGTCACACTGAAATACTTGTGCATCTCCTTTTGATAAATTATAATTAAAATATCAATTAAATCTACACGTTGACTTCATTTTAATATGTTCTCTTGAATCTCTAAAATGCTAGAGTCAAAGCTACTACATTTCAGTACAGACTTGAGCCTTAAACGCTGAACAAACTGCACCTACTGGCTACTGCACCTGTTAGACAAACTGCATGAATGAATCACCAGGCTGAATACATTATATGCCGGGTTCATGAAAGACTTCAAATCTGGCACTAAACACAGCACCTCGCATGATGTAACTTCATCCAAGTCATAACCACCACAAATGAGAGAAAAAAAAAAAAAAAAACAATTAAACACTTGTATAGACCCAGAGAGAAACTGCAATAAATAGCAAAATGAGTGATGTGGCATTTCTCTCCTCCTGCACTGAACAGCCCAAGGTGTGAGTCACTCTGCAATCAATACAATGCCTGCACAGCGAGGACCAACCCTCACCAAGCCATGCGCCCTCTGTAATTCATCTTTCAAAGGTCCTAGCGGCAGATCCGTGGAGGAAAGAAGAGATTAAGATGTGTACATAAAGGGAAAAGCAGGTAGTTAAGAAGCAACCTCCGTATTGAGAATCTATTAGATCAGACAACACACAATATTAACAACCAGGACTGTAATATAGCTTGCTGTTACATCTCAACTGAAGATCAATGGCTATAATCAATATGCCTACATACGAGATGATGAAACTTTCCCTTTACGCCAGCAATTGACAGGAGCTGTGTTTAATTGTATACAATTAGCAGGTTGGGGTTTAGAGCATACAGTAATTATAGAACTGCCACAAAGACAATAGATGAGTGTCTGGTAACACTAGAAATTGCATGAAACAGAAATGTTATGACAAATTAATTTAAACTAACCAGAGTAGTATTACTGGCTTTAACATTATGAAAAGAATTTGAAGCTGAAAACTATGATATATAAATATTAAGTCACTTCTATTGGCTGCCGCTTAATAAAAAAACGGGTCCTCTTCACTATCATGGAACATGGATCTTAAATTATAAATAAATGTTTTTTAAACAATATCTAAAACACGGACTAATCCATGTAGTTATTGATGCCAACCTTCCGGTTATAGGATGACCTCTCTACCACTGAGCCACTGCAGTGCTTTAAAAAGAATTAAAGACTTGGAAATTACACCTCTGAAATTTTATCAATAATTTATTTTTCCTTTGTGTGACTGATCAGTCATCTACAATCTCTGTCAAACAGAGCCACTTTCATGAAGCCAATCCTCATAGCAGCACATCATCCACTGGACAATGTCCACTGTTGTATGTTGCACCCATTGCTTAAATTGACATTTACACTAACATGAAAATTATGCCAGCATGGAATAATCTTAGTACATATGCACAACTTTTATGTTTTAATCCTCTCTAATGAACCACCTTTAAATGTCTTCCAACCAACATTAAAATGAATTTGGAAGTTCTATTATTATACAACAAATCTGAAAACAAAATAACCTTGGAAAAAGAAAAGTGGCACAAAATAATAAGCTAGTATATACAATTTACAATGTGAGGAACTCTATTTCACTGCAGTAGTCTTCACACTCTTTCATTCAAAAACACATCACACTGTGTGTCAGTCATTGGACACAAATTGGGATTGGATAGATATACAGATTTAGAGATGCGTCCTTAGAAGACTACTATTGAACATAAATATGTATAATTGTTCTGAAATTATGGTTAAGTAATGCTTTGTAATCAATTTGGACTAAATTAAAATTGATTAAGATAATAAATAA